>JAODAL010008007.1:0-120980 GCA_025379985.1 Phyllomedusa bahiana | reverse complement strand
AAATCGTTAGTGCCTTTGCCTATAGAGAAAGCGTTTCCTCAAGTCTTGTCCTGATCTTCCATGTACCGTACCGTTTGCCTCCGTCTCCTGACCACGAACTTCTGCCGCCTGCCCTTACCTTCCTGCCTGTCCTCGACCACAAACCTCTGCTGCCTGTCCTGACTTTACTGCCTGTCCCCGACTACAAGCCTACCTGCACCATGCTACACCTCGGCTGCCTCCGCAAGCAGGTCACGTCAGGGGTAGCGACCTGCCACAGCAAGTCCATCCCGCTTTGCGGCGGGCTCTGGTGAAAACCGGGACCTACTTAGACTCCGCTTCCTGGCGTAGCTTACACCATCTCTTGCGGTGGTCCAGTGGATCCACTTCTACGAGCAGGACGTTACAACCTTTTTTCGGTGTTGACCGGGTTAACAAACCCCAGTGATAAGGAGTCCGTTTATGACAATCATACTGCATTCTTAATTTAAACTTGAGTCCCATGTGCATTCAAAAACAAAAATGATTTGATATGTATATACTAATATCAAATAGGGACCTTGGGCGACATGTACGAAATTTGTCATGTTAATGCCAAATTTCATGCGTATAATATTAGTCTAGAATGCGCCTGATTTATGAACCCACTCTACAGCGGGTCATAAATCAGGTGCATTTTAAGGCTTGGTATGACATCTCTGGCTCAGGTATACCACTTTGAAGGTGGTTTACCTGTTCCAGCTGTAATGCACCTAGAAATGCCGTAGCGAAGCTATAAATATGTAGCTTTGTACTGTTCTAGTGCACCCCACCACTCACACGCCCCGCCCCAAGATCAGGCACATTACAAAGTACCATGGGCGCTATGTAATGCGCCTGATAATGGCGTGCGGGAGATTTAATCATGTATGAACGGGGCTGCGCCTCATATAGGGCTGAAAAGACGCCAGATATCTGGCGCAGCCCAGTTCATACATGCCGCCCCTTTTGTATATTTATCCTAAATATGTAACTAATTTGGTACAATATATTTTAGCCTACATTTAGTTCAGTCCTGTGTTTAGTCTAGTCCTGGTTTTGGTGGATTGTGATGTAACTTACCAACTTAGGGCCACATGTATAAAAACTGTCTAAGTCCATAGTAACCAATCACAGTGCCCCTTTCATTTTTCCAGAGTACTATATGAAATGAAAAGGGCGCTCTGATTGGTTGCTATAGGCAACAAAGTGAGTTTTAGACCCAGACAGTTTTCATACATGTGGCCCTTAACGTCATTAGTTCATTTTGTTTTGAACTGGAATCATGTGAACAATGTCCACTGCTGTGAACAAGAACTATTCCTGGTTTGAAACGCGTAGGAATGTTTTTATACTGGAAGAATAAAGCTTTTATTGTTTACGACACACGCTGGATCTTGCTACAATTTATACAAGTCATAATGAAGTGTTATTCTAGGTTCATACCTGCATTGTTATATCAGTTTTCTGTTTTGTCATTGGAGCAGAAAACTAAAATGTTCCATGACAAACACCAACGGTGCCATGTGGACTCTGTTGACTATAATGGGCTCTGTCAGGTTCCCATCACTTGTCATTTGAACTAAAAAAATAGCACTGCATGCTGCACAATTTCTTCCATAATATTTGACAATCTGTGACTGAAGCCTTAGGCGCAGATGTGAACTGAACATTACCTGTAACATTTGATACATATCAATACATGACAATGCAGACAAAGAATATTGTTTTACTTATTTTCTATAAATGAAGATATGAAATTGCACACATCATTAATTCTCCTCGGAGGTTGCGCTCATTTTATGTTTAATTAGTTCCTGCACCAAAGAGCTATCTTTCAAATGGGATACAAAGTGAACAGAATTAGGCTGAAACTGGGGTTTTATATTTGTTTCATCTTTTACAAATTAATTGCTCATTAGAGAATGCATAAATCATTGATCCATACATTTTTCATTCTGCCGTCTTCACATACAGATATAAAGTGTTACCACTTTCTCCCATGGGCCATTTGATACTACAGAACATTAATGGTATTAAAATTGTTGTACGTATATACAGGCCAGACGATAAAATCATTACTGAGATAATAGAGACCCATTATGTGCTGTCTCTCTGCTCAGCAGCATCTGTTGTAGGTTTTTTAAACTAGCTTGCAGATATGTGAATTGTTATAAAAAGTTATTCCCATTTTGAAGCTTTTGGCTGTGGTCGAGAATGGAGCAGTGGCCGAACATTTGCGGCTCTCTCTGTCTACTTCTATAGGAATTCCAAGTACAGACGAGCACCCTTGCTCAGCTGTACTTAAAGGGGTTGTCTCACTACAAGGATTGCTTTTTATGTTAAAGATCTTGAAAAACAAGTCACTTTGCAATATATGTCCATTAACAGTGTCCTACCTATTCCTAGATATCCCCTCTTGTATGAGCTGCATCAGATCCTCAGGTCGTTATAGCTACAGACCTGTTCAACCTCCCCTGAAAGGCTGCCAGCACTGGTTGCTATAGCTACAGACCTGCTTCTACTGCAGCCTAGTGGAAGCCAGTAAACACACCGCTGAATTCAAAATGAAACCAAGAAAACAGGACTGAGGTAAGATGAATCAATGTAGTGAGACAACCCCTTTAATACTCCCATTCAAGTGAATGGAGAAGGAGCTGCCCAATGTGGAGCCACTTTTTTAATCTCTGCAGAAGAAAGCTGTGACATCCTACTACGTGTCAGAAGATTAGGACCAAGACACCTCAGTTTCCAGTAAAATGACTCGAGAGCCTAAGTAAGTATACTAAATATTTGAAGAAAGACAATTGTATCTTCATCTCTGTATTTCAAGCAGAGCTTCCATCTGTATTGTATATTCAGCACTGCCATAAGGACCCCAAGGTCCTAGGTAAAAATATTGGGTCCTACTATATTAGGCCCACCTTCCCGAGTGTCTACTATACCATCCTTTTATAGACAATTACATTATTAGGCATCCAGACACCTATATTAAAGGGGTTGTCTCGCTACAAAGAATAGCTTTCAAATTGTAGGAAACACAAAATAAAGACATTTTCCAAATATATTGCTTTGTTCATCTGTTTTCCTTAAGGAGATACAAGTGAATTTATGACCTCCCTGTCTATTTCACTTCCCTCAGTGTATATCTCTTCCCCCCTGCTGTTTGTTCTATGTGATAGCAGTGAGTGATGTCATCACACAGGTCACAGCAGCCTCTGTGCTGCTGGACAGTAAAAAGCTTGATTTATCTAAAATAAACAGCACTGTAATTAGGGCTTTTGTTTGAGGGATCAGATAAAGCCTTCTGCTAGTAGTTTCAGAAGCTTCTGAGCTAATCTGATCTAATTAGCAACTGAAAACACAGCATTGAATACAAGCATGGAGCTGTATGCAAATTAGTCAGTCTAAACCAGGAAGTGACAGAGTATTTCATTCATGCATTCTATGAAACTCTGTAGGGAGACAACTCCTTTAAGAAATGGGGGCACAGGTTATCTTATCCGCAAATGTGTCATTAGATCAGAAAAGGGTGGCAGGTGGTAAGCATGTGATTAATGAGATGTGGAGAGACTCTCAGCTTTGTATAATACATGATGCAATCGTAGTCCTCAATTTATCGACCTCCTCTCCGACAGGCTCATGGCGTATACGAAATATGCAGAAAAGTGCACAGATCTATTTACTTGCCAACGAGAGTGAAGACGATCGTAGGCTTTTTGGCAATCCAGTAAGAATGTGATTCGCGTGTGGTCACCTAATTGCTTCATTGAGTCATATGCTGGCAATTTTTCATTTTTGGGGTAAACTGGGAGATTACCAGATGAGAGCTTCTCCCTTGTTGGTGCATATTATTTTAATGTAAGCAAATCACACTCTCCTTACTAAATGGTTAACTGGTTCTGTGCCTATACATGACTTTCATTAACAAACTTAAAAATGTATTTCACATGGAGTGGATGGACAAGAAAAGAAAAATGGAGCAGGGCACTAATGATCTGTCAGCCATCTTCAAGGATAAGTGAGAAAATAAAGTAAAACATAACTTTTACTAGTGTTCAATTAAAATACCAACACAATGTCTCACAGCTTAAAAACATGACAAATAAAGACAATGGGCGACATGTATGATCGGAAGTTGCGCCTGTTTTCTAGCGAAAACTGCGCCTCCCGTCTCGAATCCCCTGTCGGACGCAGGGATGCGATGTTAGGCGCAACCTTCACCACGTTCGGCTGCGCCTAACATGAAGGGGCGTGTAATGGGCGCGGTGTGGGCGTTCTGGGGCGGAAAGCATCACATTCGAATTCTCCGAGGCATGTAGGAATGCCGGTTGGCAAAGTGAGGCGCATTGCAGCGCTCGACAGGCAGACCTTGTTGAATGTGGTCTACCTGAGCTGGAGGAGGCGAAGTGAAGCTAGAACGTAATGGAATGGGGCAAAATGTGCTCTAGGTCGACTGTTACAACAGTACACTAATAAAAAAGAGTTGGCTATAAAATTATTTCATTAATAAAGATAAATATAAAAGTTGTCTAAAAACGATTAAATGGATTGAAAAAGTTGATCATTTAAAACTAAAGGAAAAATATATAAGATCGCAAAAGAAATAAATCTCAGCTCTCAGCTCCGTGCGGCATGGAGTATGAATCAAAAAATCGTTTTTATTAAGTGTAAAACATTCTCTGAAAAAGAGTTCAAACCTTCTTGCAACATACATCAATCAAATCACTAACAACGCGTTTGTCGCCCTGACTGGCGCAACATCAGGATTTGGGATATTGGAAATTGCCGGGAAATACAGTAATTCAAATTCTGTAAGCACTTCTTATTGGTCGGCATAAACCAGCCAATCAGAATAGGAACGACAGTGAATCATTATAACCTATGGAGTAGTGTTGACCAATCAAATGAAAAGGCGGGACAGTTCAAAATACAGTAAAAAATGCAGAAAAGAGCTGATTGGTTGAAGTAGCGGGGGCTTGGCTATCCCGGCCAATCAGAGCGCGAGCTACTTTGTCCCATTATAGTCTATGGACAGATCAGGGCAATGTAAAGTATATGTATACGAATTTCTTATAGAAGGTATATGGATGAACTGATTGGTTGAGACCAGGCGGCATATATGAATCCACCAATCATATGTAGTGCGTCGATTTTGAGTGTAGCAAAAAAAAGTTATTACTGTCTATGGGAAATATTCTAGTACTGTGATTGGTTGGGGGGAAGAGGGTCTCGTCCTGCTTAGCTAATCAGCGGGTGAGCTACTTATCTCATATAGTTCTATGGGGAAAAGAAATGCAGAGCGAGCTCTGTTTGTGATTGGCTCAGTTAAAGGAGGCGTGATTATTTGGGCCAATGGGAGAGCGAGCGACGCTCTTATGGGTTTTCTAATGTAATCTATAATAAAACTGTACATGGCCGAAATCAAATGATAACACTCATTAAGTTGTACCAATGTGTATTGTGACATCTCACGTGCCTCCGGCCGCCATCTTGGACTGGCTCTGGGGGTTTTCGCTCACGGAATCGCCGTCTTTCGTAGTCGGAATGGCACTCAGACACAGGTTTATGTTTCACACTGGCATCCACCAGCTTTATTAAGAGACAGGAGCATAAAACATAGGCACCAAACAAAAACTCTAGGCCGTCTAGCCACTTACTTTACATAACATAGAGTCCCTCTCTAAGGTCTGGAACTAGCATCCAGCAATGTATTCACACCACACAACTTTCGGCTTCCCTTAAGTCTCTGGGGTGCCAGAGCCTATTTCCAGCTCTTCTGCTGATACATGTCCAGGCAGCAGACCACGCCCCCCTGTACACCTGAAGGCCCCGGCCTTTTATAGGACTCCCGAGCCCTATCCAAAATGTGGCCTTGAACATGGGGAGTAGACGCCCACCCAACGTATTGTCTACTCCCAATAAGAGCCAACCCAGGAACGGCTGAAAAGCCAAACTAATCCTATATAGGTGCCAACCACTTAGAGTGGCTGACAAAACATACAGCTGGCTCTTATCCCACCAAGGCCAGGTATCCTTGGTGGCATGTTGTATATACCACTCTGGTATATCTCCACCTAGTGGCAGCAACAGGCAACTACATGTAGCTGGTCTGTCACAGTATATAAAATTAACCATAATATGGGGGTAACGAAAATAAAGAAATAAAAATGAATTCAATTAATTCATTTTGATTTCTTTATTTTCATTAGCAATGGTCAATAATATGGGTGTAATGAAAATAAAGAAATAAAAATGTAGCCCTTCTTGCTACACTCAAAATCGACGCACTACATATGATTGGTGGATTCATATCTGCCGCCTGGTCTCAACCAATGAGTTCATCCATTTCCCTTCTATGAGAAATTATTATACATATACTTTACATTGCCCCAATCTGTCCTTGGACTACAATGTGACAAAGTAGCTCGTGCTCTGATTGGCCGAGATAGCCAAGCCCCCGCTAGTTCAACCAATCAGCTCTTTTCTGCCTTTTTTACTGTATTTTGAACTGTCCCTCCTTTTCATTTGATTGGTCAATACTTCTCCATAGCTTATAATGGGTCACTGTCGCTCCTATTCTTATTGGTTGGTTTCTGCCGACCAATGAGAAGAGCTTACAGAATTTGAATTACTGTATTTCCCGTCAACTTCCAAGATCCTAATTCCTGATGACGGCAACAAACGCGTTGTTAGTGATTTTATTTATGTCTGTTTATTGAAGGTTTGAGCTCTTTTCAGATAATGTTTTACACCTAATAAAAACGATTTTTTTTTATTCATACTCCATGCCTCATGGAGCTGAGAGACGAGATGTATTTCTTTAGCGATCTTATATATTTTGCCTTTTATTTTAAATGATCCACTTTTTCACTACATTTAATCGTTTTTAGACAGCTTTGATTTTTCACTTTATTCATTCATTCATTTGAAAGACAACTCTTCACTAACATGTTTAATGATTTCTCGCTGTTTTCCAGCCTGTTTCGAATCGGAATACATATTCCCGCACTGCGCCTCACACACTGGCGAGGCGCCAGGAACTTTACATCGCATGTATGAGTGCACCTCGGGCGCCGACATAAATGAGGCTCAGTTTTCATTAAAAATCCCGTGAAAACAGGCGCTCCGACGCGCCGATCTTCATACATGTCGCCCAAAAAGCGAACAGTCTTACCGTTGGTGGCTTCATCACAAAGATTGGTGTCATGGGGTCCAATGTTTTCCTACAGATGACCCTAGAATCCCTCATGGACCCTAGATGCCTATGTGGAGTTACCACCCCCGAAAAGGACTATTCTACTTGGAACCAACCCCTGCATACCCTGTCCCTTATACTATGTAAAGACAACATGAATAAATGTTAGCTCCGCCCACCTGATGATTATTCACTGATTTCTACTTATTCAAAGTAAAAAGTTGAATCAGCGGTGAGTGGGCGTGGCTAGCTGTGGGTAGGCGGGGATAACACCTCCTCTTGAATTAAGCGGACTCTTCATTGGCAGAGCAGGCTGCAAACTGCCAGACTTGAGCATTAAATGCCCTGAAACTACTGCATCTTACGGAACAAGGGACACGGCGCTGGAAACAGCAGGTCTGTCACTTCAGGAAGGACAGCATACCTATGTGACAGGTTCCCTTAATAGCTGGATTTCTCAGTAAAAAGTAGAGAAAATCCTTACTGGACTTCCTAAAAGGACATTTTAATAGATAGATAACAGGACTGCAGAAATTTACCAAGCTCGCTTTGTTTAGTAACAAAGATAAGAGCCAAGAATGAGAAGCGAAATCCTGTCCTGCTGATAAGATGCAACATGGGGTGATGTTACCAACCTGGCCACTGCTAGAGCAGAAGGACAGTCGGTAACCGAGAAAAGCTTGTGTAAACAGAGAAATACTGTCTTTGAAATGAAGCAAAATCAGAACAGAAATGGATTTGGTAATATTTAGTAATAATATTTATTTACCCTTTGCCCATATGTTTAAAGTTAATGCTTCCTCAGTATATGAGTCTATTGTCTGTGTTTTTACAAACCTTTAGGCTAGGGCTACACTGCATCAAACAAAAAAAATGGCTGAAATCGACCATTTGTTTTCCGATGCAGGACTGCGTTTTTTGGCACGTTGTGCGCAAGAAACGCGGTCGGTTCTCGTTTTTTTTTTTTTACATCGCCCATAGAATTTAATTGTATGGGAAGACGGAGAAAAAATGAAACGCGTCAGCGTATTATACAACATGTTGTATAATACGCCGGCGCCGAAAGACAATCGTATAAAAAAAGACCTGTGGAGACCTCAGGTCGTTTTTTCTATTGTATTCTATGGGGCTGCATGAACAATCGTATTTTCGGCGCTTTTAAAATCCCAAAAGCGCCGAAAATACGATCGGAATGCTGTGCCATGGAGACATAGCCTTATAATGGCATAACTTTGTAACTCTGGAAACCGACTAGAAAAATGCCAGAAAAAAACATGCTTACAAAATTATGCATTTTGAAATTAAATGTCAAATATAATAGAAAATAGAAAATGCTAACAAAAAAGGCTGTGAAAAATCCCATAAAAATGGAGTGGAAACCCCCCCAAAAAGATCAGAAACGTTATGTTTGACACCAGCCATATTCTACACTACTGTCTTGTGCAGCACAGTTATACATAGATACTGCTACATGACTACAAGAAATATGGTGACAAATGATTATCCAGGAATGCATGTAATAAAGAGACCCTTTACTTCCCTGCAACTCATATACTACTTCTATATCATATAAGCAACTAGTGAAGTATTAAAAATAAAATGACACAAAGCAAAACTGAGGTTTTAGGTGCAGATTTGTGCTAAAAATCGGAACCGTACGGCATTCCTGTGGAAGATCCAGCAGGATTGAAAATCTGCCGGAATCTGTCGGATTTTCAAAAACGATTGGAAAAAAAATCTGTGCTGTGTAGACTACAGCACAGATTTTTAACTGCGGTCTACACAGCACTGGGTACAGTTGGATTTTCAGCGGATTCTAAATACTGAATCTGCTAAAAAATCGGGACAAGCTCAGCTTCTTTTCTTATAAAAACCCCTAAAATCGAGCTCAGCTTCTCTCCCTTTTATAAATAAAACCCCTATATTTTCACAAAATTGTTTTTTCTCCCTAAAAATATAACCCTTTATATCACGAGTCAGCTCCTCCCCTCTATCTTTTTTTCCCCTAATTTCCCCGGGAGTCAGTTTCCCTTTCCTTTCATAAAACCCCTATATTTCACGAGTAAAGCTTTTTCTTATCATAAAACCCATTATCCCCGAATAAAGCTCATGCCCTCTATCTTTAAAAACCCATAAATCCCCAGAAGCTCGTTCTCTTTTTTTTTGTCATTTTAACCCTATTTTTTAACAGGCTCAGCTTTCTTTCTGTCATATCCCCCTATATATCAAAAGACCCTCGCTTCTTTCTATCATAAAACCCCTTATTTACAGAGTCGCTTCTTCCTCTATTTTTTAAAAACCTTTAAAATTCAGAGCTCAGTTTTCTCTTCTCTTTCTTTAACCCTATTTATCACAGACTCAGCTTCTCTCCTTCTTCATTTTTAACCCTATTTTTCACAGGCTAAAGTTTCTTCCTCTACATATAACCCCTTTATATCACGAGCTCAGCTTCTCTCCTCTACCGTTTTTAAAAACTCTATTTTTCACGAGTCAGTTTCTCCTCTATGTAAAAACTTACTTATCACAGAGCTGGGCTTCCTCTCCTCTATCGTAAAACTTACTTATACAAGAGCTGCTTTTTCTTTCTCAAACTTTATCCCCCTATATATATGAGCTGCTTCTCTCCTCTATCATAAAAAACCCTATATACGGGAGCCCCAGCTTCTTCCTCTATCTTTTTTCCAATTTATCACAGAGTCAGGTTTCTCTTTAAATTTCTAAAACCTATATATCACAAAAACCCAAGCTCATGTCCACTTTTATTAACCCTATATATCACAGAGCTCAGCTTCTCTCTTCTATAAATTTAACCTAAAATTTCAGAGGGAAAAGGGCTTTCCCCCCTTTAAATCATATAACTCTATATTTCACAGAGTCGCTTCTCTTCTCAAACTTTTTCCCCTATATATCACGGAGTTTTCAGCTTCTCTCTTTATCATACGGGGCCCGGGGGAAAAGGGCCCTTTTTGGTCCCCTAGGCAAGTACGCCAAGGGCCCCTCCAAAATAATTCCTCTATCCCTGGCCGGGGTACTGCCCCACAAATTTTCTGCATATTCCACATAGCTCCGGGTCCTTTCCCTCAGCAGTCACTGCAGAATAAAAAATCATTGATAAAAAATTTGCTTTTTCAAAATCGCTCCCCCCATATGCCCGTGAAATCCCCCAAATTTAACGTAAACCGGAATAACCCCACCGTTTAAATTGGAGCAAATCTAAAAGGGCAAATGATTGTTACTAAAAAACACCCCTACAAAAACCAAGCCCCAAAAAACTATTATTTATTTAAAGGAACCCAAATAACCCTGCCAGACCCGGGACCGAACGCGACCCCCACATGTGACTAAAAGCTGTACACAGGCTTGATTACTATCCACCCCCATACATTTTCCTATAGTGGTTGATAATAGTTGTATGTTTGACGCTCTGCAGAAATATAAAGGGGGTTTTCAAAAGACGTTACCCTTTGTAAATCACCGGAGAATCTTTTCTGTTTAGCGTCGTTCACGTTCCCCTTTTCTTCTCCATCCGGTTCAACCCCCTTCTTTCTGATTTTTCTCCCGGCCATTTCTTTTTTCCCCGGGGGTTTTGGACAAAAATATCTTTGAATCCCCACTTTCCAGCAACTCTTTTTTTTTTTGGT
This sequence comes from Phyllomedusa bahiana, assembly GCA_025379985.1. Taxonomy (NCBI): domain Eukaryota; kingdom Metazoa; phylum Chordata; class Amphibia; order Anura; family Hylidae; genus Phyllomedusa; species Phyllomedusa bahiana. Next base: position 110,144 of record JAODAL010008007.1, on the reverse strand, counting down.
TTATAAGGGCCCCCAGTTAGACGGTATATAAAATTGCCCTCAAAAGTCAGGGCAGGTATAGGAAAATTGGGCCCCCCTTTGACAGGTAGGTTTTATAAATTAGGGGCCTTTAGGCAAAGGGAATAGTTTTTGGTGTCACTCTCGGGGAAAAGGGATTTTAGACTAGGGTCACTCTCAGGAGGTTTTGTTTTAGGAGCCTAAAGGGAGGTAAAATTTGATATAGGGGCCCCTTCAAAGGAGGTTTTTTAGGGTATTTGGGGTCAGGCAGGTATAAAGGGGCACCAAAAGGGAGGTTTTTTAGCTATAGGGGGTCAGGAAAGGGATATAGCTAGTGGGCCCCAAAGGGAGGCAATTTTGGGGGTCAGGAAAAGGTTTTAGGGGTCAAGCAAACCCTTTTAGGGGCCACAGGCAGGGATATTTGGGGGACAGGGGAGGGTTTTGGGGAAAAGGCATGCGTTTTTGGGGGCCACAGGCAGGGGTTTAGGGGCCACGGCAGGCGTTTAAAGGGGAAAAAGGCGGCGATTTGGGGGGCCCCAGGAAGGGTTATTGGGGGCCCCCAAGGGGAGGGGTTTGGGTGCTCAAAGGGAGGCCCTTTTGGGGGGGACAGGCTGGCGTAAAGGGGGCAAAAGGCAGGTTATGGGGCCTCAGGCAGGTTTTTAGGGGCTACAGGCAGGCGCATGGGGGTTCAGGCGGGGTATGGGGCCAAGGCCGGGGGGTTTTTTTTAAGGGGGGGCAGGGGGAGGGGTATTTTGGCCCCGGGGGTATAAGGGGCTTCAGGCAGGGTTTTGGGGCTACGGCGGGTTTGGGGCCCCAAAGGGAGGGTTGGGCCCCCAGGCAGGAGGTTTTTGGGGACAGGCAGGCATTTAGGGGCTACGGCAAAGGGGTTTTGGGGCCACAGGCGGCGTTTTGGGGGCTAGGGGGTTATGGGGGCCCAGGCAGGTTTTTATGGGGGCCACCCCCGGAGGCGGGGTATGGGGGCCAAAAAAGGGTTATGGGGGCCCCAAAGGGAGGGTTATGGGGGCCAAAGGCAGGGTTTTTTGGGGGGGAAAAGGGGAGGGGGGTTATGGGGGCCCCAGGGAGGAGTATGGGGGGCTCAAAGGAGGCCCTATGGGGGCTCGGCAGGCATATGGGGGGGCCCCAGGCAGGGTTTGGAGGCCACAGGCAGGCGTTTTGGGGGGCCCGGCAGGGTTTTTAGGGGGCCCCAGGCGGGTTTTTGGGGGCCCCAGGAGGCATTTTTGGGGGCCACAAAGGCCCGGCATATGGGGGCCACAGGCAGGGTTTTTAGGGGCCCCGGCAGGTTTTGGGGCCACAGGGGGAGGGATTTTGGGGCTACAGGCAGGCTTATGGGGGCCAAAAGGCAGGCGTTTGGGGAAAAGGGGGCGTATGGGGGCCACCCGGCAGGTTATAGGGGGACAGGAGGCGTATGGGGGACACAGGGGGCAGGCTTTTTGGGGGCTACAGGCAGGCGTATGGGGGGCCCCAAGGGAGGCGTTGGGGGCCCCAGGAAGGGTTTTATAGGGGCTACAGGCAGGCGTTTTTAGGGGCCCACGGCAGGAGTTTTGGGGGCCTCAGGCAGGCGTTTTTAGGGGGCCCCCAGGGGAGTTTTTGGGGGCCACAGGCAGGGCGTTTTTAGGGGCCAACCCGGCAGATGTATAGGGGCCACAGGGAGACGTATGGGGGCCCCAGGGGGCGGGATGAGGGCTTTAAAAGGGGTATGGGGGGCCAAAAGGCAGGCGTTTTTGGGGGCCAAAAGGCAGGTTTGGGGGGTCAGGCAGGCGTTTTGGGGGCCCAGGCAGGTATATAGGGGCTACAGGGCCCGGGATATGGGGCGAAGGGGGGCTTGTGGTCAAAAAGGAGGCCGGTTTTTTGGGGGCCACAGGCGGTTTATAGGGCTCAGGAAAGGGAAAAATAACAAAAATTTTTCTCACCTTACCTGCTTTTCCCGGGGGGCGCGCTCCTATTCCCGTCCTCTTCTTTTCGGCCGCGGGCCTCTGGCAGCTCCTTTTGGGGCATGGCCCATGGCGGCTGTTTCGCCCGAGGAGAGGCGCGTGACATCACTTCATCGCGACGCTGCCGATGGCCGCAAGGGGCCCCGCCCGGGGCCTCAGGCTTTGAAGGAAAACCGGGGGGGCCCCCGGGGTGTGTCGGCCCTGCGGCTTACCGAGGATCAAACGATTCCCCCGGTGAGGGGGTCCAAAAACTGTCTGCGGGGCCCGGGAGCGTCGCTCTCTGCTGCAGAACGGTCAAAGTGGGCCCCCGCCGCTTCAGGCCCTTTGGCAGCGGCCCGGGGCCCCGGGGAGGCACGGGGCCCCTGCCCCGTCCCTTAAGGGGGTAGGCAGAGGTGGGGCCCCCGGCGATCGCCTACCTCTGCCTACCCGGGCGTCCCGCCTCTGCTATCTTTTAACCCCATATTTTACAGACTCAGCTTCTCTCTTCTATTTTAAACCTTAAATTTTACAGAGCTCAGGTTCTTTTCTTTATTTATATAACCCTTTATATAAAAAGCTCAACTTCTCTCCCCTATTTACAACCCCCTTCCGATAGAGCAGCATAAAAACCCGAAGGGAAAGGGTTCCTTTAAGTGGAGTGAAGATCTAGCATTTTGAAGAGAACAAAGGAACATAAATTTTAAAAAATGTTATTACCCCTTTTTCCCTTAAAAAAATTTTAAAATTTTTCCCGTAAAATTTACATTTGTAAAAAAAGAGATGAAGCAGACAATAATGACATATTACATAGAGGCTGATGAGTCTGTCATTTGTCACTACAGAAATTTTTTTAAAAAATTTTGTGCCCAAAAAGGGGTACACAGATTTTTTTTCTGTCACGTTTTCTTTTCTTGTGCTTTGAGTTAAGGCCCGTGTTCCAAGGCTTATTCCCGGGATTTTTTGCGCCGTATTGGGGCACAAAAACCGCCGTGAATAAGGAGCGGGGCGGGGCCGGAGCGCGGCGGGGGCGCCGCTACGGCCCCCTAGACAATTTCATTGTTTACGGCGCGTTTCGCACCCTAAAAAAATGGCATTTTCACTTTTCCCCCCGCGGGGATTTGCCCGGGGGGAAAGGGGCGACAGATTTCACTGTTCTCTTGGGGCCCTGGATTACCGTAATTTACTCCGAAAGGATTGGCGGGCCCTTCTGAAAACGCAAAAAAATTTTTTTGGGGGGAAAAACGGCGCCAAACCGGCGGCAAAAAAAAGCCGTGTTTTTAAATAAGGAATACTTTTAGTTTCATATGTCTTTGTAATCGTCACTTTAACATTTGTACAACATGGCGCAGCTCTGCATTGTGCAGTACTACACTGAATGCCAATCTGCTAGATCAGCGGTCCCCAACCTTTTTTCATAGTTGCCAACTTTTGAAAGTGGGAAAAAAAAACAGGAAAAATTCCCAGTGGGCGGGGCGCGGGGAGCGCGCCGGGGGGAAAAATTTGGGATGGACAGCCCATCTTGTGGTATGCCCGGCCCCCTTTAAAAAAACCACACCCACTCCACTAACTGCATAACGGGTTTGGGGAAAGCCAGGTTTGATGCCCTTTTAGCCAGGTAGTAGCCCCCCCTTTAACCCGGTAAATGCCCCTTACAGGTGGTAAAATTTCCCCTTGTAGCCAAGGGAGATGCCCCCCCTGTAGCCAGGTAGGGGCCAAATTTGTAGGGCCCGGTAGATGCCCCCCTTTGTTTGGCCCGGTAGGTTTTCCCCCCCTTTTTTAGCCGGTAGGGGGCCCCATTGTTAGCCAAGTAGGCCCCCCTTTTTAGCCCCGGTTTGTGCCCCCATTTTTGCCCGGTTGTGGGCCCCCAATTTTTTGCCGGTAGTGCCCCCATTGTTTCCCAAAGTGCCCCCATCTTTTCCGGGTAGGCCCCCATCTTTTGGGCCAGGTATTTGCCCCCTCTTTTAAACCCCAGGTACCCCCCCCATTGTTGCCGGGTTTGGCCCCCATTGTTCCCAGGTATTTCCCCCTTTTTTTTGCCGGTGGGCCCCCATCTTTTAGCCAGGTATCCCCCCATTTTTTTTACCCAAAGGGTATGCCCCCTTTTTTAGCCAGGTAGTGCCCCCTTTCTTTAGCCAGGTAGTCCCCCCTCTTTTGCCAATAGTCCCCCCCATCGTTAGCCAATTTAGGCCCCCATCGTTGGCCAAGAAACCCCCCAAATTTGTTACCCGGGTGGGGCCCCAAATCTGTTCCAGTAGTCCCCCAAATTTTTTTCCCGGTATGCCCCCTTGGTTGCCAGGTAGTGCCCCCTTTTCTGTTAGCCGGGTTTGTTGCCCCCATTTTTTAGCCGGTAGTGCCCCCATCTGTTAGAAAGCAGTCCCCCTCTGTTAGCCGGGTTTGCCCCCATCTGTTGGGCCAGGAAGTCCCCCCCATCTTGTTCCCCGGGTTTAGTGCCCCCTTGTTACCCCAGGTAGTCCCCCATCTTTTAAGCCGGGTTTAGTGCCCCCTTTTTTCCCAAAAAGTCCCCCCCTTTTGGGTTGCCGGGTGTGGCCCCCTTTTGTTAGCCAGGTAGTCCCCCCCATCTTTTTGCCAGGTAGGGGCCCACTTGTTCCAGGTAGTGCCCCTTTTTTTCCCCCAGGTGTGCCCCTTTTGTTGCCGGTTTAGTGCCCCCTCTGTTAGCCGGGTAGTGCCCCCTTGTTAGCCAGGTGTTTCCCCCTTTTGTTGCCGGGTAGGGCCCCCTAAAAGCTAATAAAAATAAAAAAAAAAATCCCTCACCTTCCCCGGGCCTGCCAGCAGGGGGCCGCTCCCAAACCCCGCCCTCTTAAACGGGGGCGGGGGGAAGTGAAGCAGCCGCGCGTCACTCCCCGCGGGGCCCGCGTCACTTCCCCCTGCGCCGCAACTGTAAAAAACGGCGCCACACCGGCGCGAACATACAGGGAGAGGGGGGAAAGGAGGGAGCGACCCCCTCCTTTCCCCTCCCCGCACAGTGAGACCCGGGCGGGTGACCCGGGCCGCTGCGGGCCGCTGCCCCCCGCCTGTAGGAGGGGTTTCCCCGCGGCGCAAGAGTAGGATACCCGGGTACCTTGCCCCCGGGGGTTAAATTTTAAAAGGCCCCCCCGCCGCCTGGGCGGCCGGGGGAAAATGCCAACCCCCTACCCCCGGGGGGGGCCGGGAGGGGCCCCCAAATAGGGGGAAACCCCCCCCCCCAAAAACGGGGGTTTTTGGCATGTATCCTTTTTTTTCCCCCGGGGGACCGGTTTGATGACGAAAATTTCCCCAAGGGTCAGGGAAAAGGGGTAATTGGGGGGTAGTTTTTGGGGGGCGGGATTGTGGGGGGGTTGGGAAAAGTTTTTAAATAACACATACAAAAAAACCCCCCCCCCCAAAATATACTGTATACTGATAAATTTAGGGGTATATTTAAGGGGGGAAAACCCAGTATTTTTGATGCAAAATGTTTGTCAGCTCTGGGGCTCAGTATTATACAATAATCTAAACCCACAGAGCTGACAATCAGTCTGCAGTTATTGGCCCATTAAAAAAGTAAAATAATATACATATTAATCGCTCTGTCATTACAGAGTTTAAAGCCCCCGAAACCATTAGATATTTTGCCCCCCTGAAAGGAAATGATAAATTTAGGTTCTGTATTTAAAGATAAATAATAAAATGCCCTCGTAGAAAAGAAGTAAAAAAAATATGGGCCCCCCTTTTTAGTAAAAATAAATATAGGGCCCACCCTGTAGAAAGAAAAAAAAAAAAATATGGGCCCCCCGTGGTAATAAAAAATAAAATTTAGGGCCCCCCCTTAGTTGTAAAAAAATTCATATATACCCCCCTAAAGTTGTAATAAATTCATACCGGGCCCCCCCGTATTGTATTAAATTCATATTTTGCCCCCATATTTTTAAAAATTCTTTTTGGGCCCCCGTTTTTTTTAAATAAATTCATATAGGCCCCTGCATAAAAAATTCATTATAGGCCCCTTTTGGGTTAAAATATAAATTCAAATATGGCCCCCTGTATTGTAAAAAAATTCATATATAGCCCCCTGTATTTAATAAATTCATAAAAGGGCCCCCCGTATTTTGTAATATTTTCCCAATATATACCCCCCTGTATTTTAAAAAAATTTTCAAAATAGGGCCCCCCTGTAGAAATTTTTTCCATATTTCCCCCCTATTTTAAAATTTAAATTCATATATGGGCCCCCGTAGTTGTAATAAATTTTTATATGGCCCTCTTTTGTTTAAAAAAATTTTCATTTGGGGCCCCCTGTAGTAACCCCACATTTCTCCCTCTAGAAATTTCCCCAATACCCCCCTGTAGTAATCCACATATAGCCCCCTGTAGAAATCCACATAAGCCCCCAGTAGTAATCCACATAGGGCCCCGATTTTATTTAATCCAAAAACCCCCCTTAGAAAATCCACAATAGCCCCCTGTATTAACCAATATAGCCCCCTGTAGTAATCCACATATGCCCCCTGTAGTAATCCACATATGCCCCCTGTAAAATTTTTTTTCACCATATACCCCCCTTTTGTAGAAAATCCACTTATAGCCCTCTGTAGTAATCCCCCAAGGGGCCCCTGTGGGAAAATCCCCCAATATGGCCCCTGTATAAACCCAAACATATCCCCCCCTGTAGAAACCCACATAGGGCCCCCTGTATAACCAAAATGGGCCCTGTATTAACCCTTTTTATCCCCCTCTGTGGGAAATTTCCACATATGCCCCTCAGTAATCCCTTTACCCCCTGTAGTAATCCACAATCCCCCTGTAGAAATTTCCACTTAGGGCCCCCGCATAATCCACATAGGGGCCCCCTGTATTTAAAAAAAACCAAAAGGCCCCCTGTGGGAAAACCACTTAGGGCCCCCTTTGGTAAAATCCAAATATCCCCCTCTGTAGAAAATCCACTTTGGCCCCCTTTAAAAAACCACTTTTGGGCCCCACTGTAGTAATCCCACATTTTCCCCCTGTAGAAATCCCCTTATGGTCCTGTAGTAATCCCCCATATGGTCCCTGTAGAAACCCCACATTTGGCCCTTGTAGTAACCCACATAGGGCCCCAAAAAAATTTAACCCCACATTTTGGCCCCTGTAGAAATCCACATTTTTGGCCCCCCTGTAGTAACCCCACATATCCCCCGTTTTGAAACCCCAAATGGCCCCCTTAGTAATAAAAATAGGGCCCCTGTATTTAACCCACAAAATGCACCCTCTGTAAATCCACTTTTGGGCCCCCTGTAGTTTTTCCCCATAGGGGCTCCGTAGAAATCCCAAGGGCCCCCGTTGTTTAATCCACTTAGGGGGGCCCCCGAAAGTAATTTCCAAATTTTGCCCTCGGTTTTTCCCCCACTAGGGGCCCCTTTTGTAATAAAAATTTGGGCCCTTTTGGGGTTCCACATAGGGGCCCTTTTTAAAAATCCAAAAAAGGGCCCCCTGAGAAATTCCAAACTTTATGGCCCCCTGTAGAAATTTCCAAACATATGGCCCCCTTTTGTTTTCCACTTTGCTCCCTTTTGAAACCCAAACATATGCTCCCTGTAGAAATTCCACATATGGCCCGTGTAGTAATCCACCTATGGCCCCCTGTAGTAATCCATTTATGGCCCGGTAGTAACCACAAAATGGCCCGTGTAGAAATTTCCACATTTTGGGCCCTTGAGTAATCCAATTTTGCCCCCTTTTAGTAAACCACATATGCCCCCTGTAGTAATCCAAATATGGCCCCCTGTAGAAATTCCAAATAGGGCCCCCCCCTGAGTAACCCAAATATGCCCCCTGTAGTAATCCACATATGCCCTCTGTAGTAATCCACATATAGCCCCCTGAAGTAATCCACATATGCCCCCTGTAGTAATCCACATATGCCCTCTGTAGTAATCCACATATGCCCCCTGTAGTAATCCACATACGCCCCCCGGGTTGTAATCCACATAGGGCCCCCTGTAGTAATCCAAATATGGCCCCCGGTAGAAATTAAAAAACATATGGCCCCCGGTATTAACCCACATATGGCCCCCCTGTATTTAATCCCAAAATGGGCCCTGTAGAAATCCACAAAATGGCCCCCTGTAGAAATCCAATTTTTCCCCCTGTAGAAAATCCACTTTTGGGCCCCCTTAAACCCACATATGGCCCGTGTAGTAATCCAAAATGGCCCCTGTAGTAATCCCATATGCCCCCCTGTTTTAATCCACATATGCCCCCTGTAGTAATCCCCATATGCCCCCTGTATTAATCCACATATGCCCCCTGTAGTAATCCACATATGGTCCCGTGGGAAAACCACTTAGGGGCCCCCCTTAGAATCCACTTTTGGCCCCTTTTTGGTAGAAAATCCAATATGGTTTCCTGTAGTAAATCCACATATGGTCCCTGTATTTAAAATTCCAAAAAAGGGCCCCGGTGTAGTAATCCTTATTTTCCCCCCGTAGAAATTCCACGGGGCCCCCTGTAGAAATTTCACATATGCCCTTTTGTAGTAATTCCACATTTGGCCCCCTTTTAGAAAACCAACTTTTGGGCCCCCTGTAGTAACCCAACTAGGGCCCCCGTGAGTAACCCACAAGGGCCCCCCTTTGTAGTAACCCAAATATGGCCCCCTGTAGTAACCCACATATGGCCCCTTGTAGAAAATCCACATAGGGGCCCCATAAGTAACCCCACAATGGGCCCTGTAGAAAACCACATATGGGCCCTTTTATTTAAACCCCCAAATGGCCCCTGTGAATCCACATAGGCCCCCTGTAGTAATCCAAAAATAGGGCCCCCCTTTGTAGTAATCCACAATATGGCCCTGAAATTAATAACATATGGCCCTTGTGTAACCCCAACATTCCCCCCTGTATTAACCCCACCTTTTGGCCCCTGAAAGTAATCCCCCTTAGGGCCCCCTGTAGTAATCCCAAAATAGGGCCCCCTTTGTAGTAACCCTCCTATACCCCCCTGTAAAACCCAAACCTATGGCCCCCTGTACTAATCCCCTTTATGGCCCCCTGTTTAACCCAATAGGCCCCTGTAAAAACCCAAAAATTGGCCCCGGGTAGTAATCCAAACCTATGGCCCCTGTATTTAAATCCCTTAGGGCCCCCTGTAGAAAATCCCACCTTTTCCCCCCTTAGTAACCCACCTAGGGCCCCCCTGTAGTAATCCACAAAGGCCCCCTGTAGTAACCCCCCTAGGGCCCCCCTGAAAGAAAATTCCAACATATGGCCCCCTTTGAAAATCCACATTTGCCCCTGTAAAATCCACTTAGGGCCCCGTTTTAGAAAACCCCCCATTTTTCCCCCCCTGAAATTAAAACAAAATATCCCCCTCTGTTTTTAATCCACTTATCCCCCCCTGTAGTAATCCAAAAATTTTCCCCTGAGAAACCCAAACAATGGCCCCCTGTTTTAAATCCACATACCCCCCCTTATTTTCCACAAATGCCCCCGTAGTCGGGGCCCCCACCAACAAAAATTTGGGCCCCCAATACGCTAAAGCCCCCCCCCCCCCCCCCCCCCCTCCTTCCATAAAAACCTCCCCCCCAGCAACCCGACCCCCCACCCCAAGCCCCCCATTGGCCCCCCCCCCAGAAAAAAATGAAATTTGGGCCCTTTGTTTTTGGTTTATTTCTTGTTAAATTTTTAACAATTTTAAAATTTTTTCTGTATTGTTTTTGTCAGTACGTTAAAAAGGACAGCAAATACCCACCAGATGATCACCATTTTAAGGTTATGATAAAAACAGTACCCCAAGCCCCAATTATTGCAAACAGCAAATAAAAAACCATAAATTACCACCACATCACCCCAACTTTTTCTCCCCCATAAAGATGTTTGAATAATAACTTTTTTTCGGTCACTGAAAAAAATTAATTTCAATAAGCCCAAATATTACTGCCATACAGTAACCATATATTTTGGAAATACAAGTTAACCCACAGGGGACCACAGTTGCCGTTTTTTGGGTGAGTTTTCCCCCACTTTCCCCCCTTTTTTTTTTGCGTCCGCTCCAAAATGCGGGGCCAAAATTCCTCTGGCCCACGACCCTTTCCCTCAAAAATTCCCCAACAAAAAACCCCCTTGGGGAACTCCTCATTTTTTTATACCATTTCCCTACCTGTGTCCCCCCCCCTATTATTTTCCCCCAACCATATGCCCCAAAAAGGGTTAAAAATTTCCCCCCCTTGGTCCCCTGGTAGTTAATTTAAAAAGGGCCCCGCCCCATAGGTAATACCCCAGGTAGGGGGGCAGGAAGGGTAGGGGGGTTTTGGGTTTTTTAGTCGGGTGGCCAGGGATTTTAGGTAAAGTAGTGGGTACCCCCCGGGTTTTTTGGCCAGGAAGGTACCCAGTCGGGGGGCCCAAAAAGGGTGGGTTAGGGGGGCCCGGTTGTAGCAAACCCGGGGGGGGTGGGTAGGTGCGGGGTTTTAGGTACCAGGCGGGTAGGTAGTTGGGTGGGTACCAGGTAGGGTATCCGGGCAGTTTAAGGTTTACCATGGGGGAAAGGGTAGCAAAGCCGGGGCAGAGGGTAGTTGGGTTTAGGTAGAAAGGGGGGGTTTGGTTTAAATTAGGTAGGAAGCTGGGCTAGGTAACCAGGGCAAAATTTAAAAGTTGGGTTGGTAGTCGGAGGGGCAGGGCTGTTTTTACAGTTTATGCTGCCCTGGGGCATGGAGAAAAAAATTAAACCCCCACTTTAGCCAATTAAATTTATTTGTTAACCCTAAAGACTCTGTTCAAAGCAGCAAAAAAATTTTGGGGGGGGGGGTTTTTTTGCGAAAAATACGTAAAATAAAATCCCGCAAAATATCATTTTGTATGGGAAAAATATAAAACCACTTTAATGAGAATTTGGAATATAAACACAGGCAGTTTTTACAAATGTTGCACACTTCAGTGCTAAACTGTTTGCCATGGACTATTACCTTTTAACGGATTTTGGGGAGCAAAAAAGGCATCTGGCAAAGGGAAGACACGGGGAATTTTTTTTCCCTTTTCACTTTTTCTTTAAAACCCACTGCGGGCACTTAAATTTTTAAAGCAATAGGGGCAGCGGGGTTTTTTCACAGCTAGTCAGCATAAAATCTACACTGCTGACGGGCTGTGAAGGGTTTTTTTACGGGCCAGCGGGGAAGGGAGGGGGAAAAGGGGGGGCACAGCCTGTTGCTTCCTTCTCCCTGATTTTTAAAAATCGGGAAAAGTCTTTTAGGTTTGCTAAAAACGGACCAGTATCACAGGGGCACAAGAAGGCGGAATGAAAAGGGGGAAAGCACCCAAACTTGGGGTTGTTTTAATTTACTGCTGCCCGACCCTGTACCCCGGAAAAAAAAGGAGAGCTCCCCCCCCCCCCCCCCCCCGGCTGAAAACAAGCTCCCCGGGATTTTTAATAACAACCAGGCTGAAAGCTACTGAACTTTTTTTTTTTTTTAAAAAAAACGTTACATGTGTTCATGTGGGGTTTGGCCTCTCTTAGGGGAAAAATACACCCCTGCGGACGGGGCAGCTGGAAAGGGGTGGCCGGCCGGCAGTGTCCCCCTCCCTCCCCATACAGCGGGGGTGGCGGGTCACTTTTGGAAAGAAAAAAAAAAGGCCTCCTATTACAACCAGCCACAGTTAAGATTCATTTTACTTTTTCTTGGGCTGGGGAGCGGTCCCCTGAGGGGCCCCCTCCTCTTTTCCCCTGCCCACACAGGAGTCGGGGAAAAGGGCGGGACGCAGGAAAATTTTGGGAAAAACCCGCCCATAGGGGGAAGGCCCCTACTGATTTAATTGGGTCGTTCCGCCCGGGGGTAGAGGAGAGCAGGGCCCGACTGCTTCGATCACACGCGCAGGAGAAGAAAGGGTTAAAAAATCCCCGCTTTAAAGGGCCAGCTGTGTTCGGAGCCTCATGGGGGCCCCTCCCTCAGCTGTGCCGGGCCCCTTTTTGTATACAAAGCGCGGGGCAGCTTAAAATCAGGGCCTTTCACTCCCTTTAAACTGTGTAAAGGGCCGAGGGGGGGGGTACCAAGTTGTTCAGGGGACTGGGGGCCCCCGGGGTACCCCAGAATTTGGCTGCCCCCCAAAATGGGGCCCTGCCTGTAGTAATCCACATAGGGGCCCCTGAAAGAGGGAGCGCCGCATCTACAGAAAATGGGGAAAGCAGGGATGGAAAGGGGCCGCCCCTGCTTTCTTATATGATGCACCCGGGCCGCTGGGGTGAAATGCAAAGCCCCTGCGGGGCCCGGGAATAAACGGGGGACAGAGCAGATCCACCACCCCGGGACTAACGCAGGGGGCGGCCAGTATCATTTTTCCCCCCCAGGGCCCCCGGGGAAACCGGCAAGGGAGCGAAAAACGGCCCGGTGCCGGTCCGCGGCCCCCGGGGGTTGGGACCCCTGTGCTAGATAATCAGTTGTTAACATTTCTTTTTTTTTTTTAAAATTTTTTACAGCATAGAGCAGGAAAAAAACAGAAGCATTACCTGGAGATAAAATTATCTGCTATGGTTAATTAACCTACAATTCTGTATTGAATGTTAACCTTAAAGGGGTTGTCCATTAAAAATTAAAATTTTTTTAGTAGGCTGAGATAAGAAGATAAAAGACCTTGTCAACCGTCTCCATCCCAGGACTTAGTTCTGGACCTGGGGCGTCTGCCAATGATATTTCCTACAGCCAGCAAAAGACCTCAGCAGCCACTTGCTGTTCAAATAGGAAGAGATCACTGAGAAGTCTGTAGGGTGTCGTGAACAGTGATGTCAACAGTCGGGAGCAGCGGGACCGGAGCTAAAAAGTTGAATGGAGCCTATTTTTCTTTTTCACATTCGTTCTTCCCAGAGCAATAACTTTTTTATTTTTCCATCTAAATAGACATAAAAGGGCTTTTATTTTGCGAGATAAGATGTGCTTTCTAATGGTGTCATTCATCGTACCATAGAATATACTGGGAAACCGCAAAAAAATTCTAAGTGGAGCAAAATGTGAAAAAAAGTACTTGCGTCTTGTTTGTGGGTGTTTTGCTTTTACATTGTTTAATCTTTGGTAAAAATGATATGTTATCTGTATTCTACAAGTTGATATGAATCCGACAATACCAAACAAGTACAGTTTCGGTACCATAAAAAAATTCCAAACATTTTCGATTTTTGAAATTTGCGTCGTGGCGCCATTTTCTGCAACCAATAACTTTTTTGTACTAACACCTATGGACATCAGTGAGGGCCATTTTTTGCGGGCTGAAGTGTACTTTTAATTGCTACCAGTTTCAAATACATATGACTTTGTTGATTAAATTTATTCTAATTTTTATGGGACATGAAATGACCAAAAAAACGCAATTTTGGTGCTTTGAATTTTTTTTCTTCTATGTTGTTCTGCGTTCGGGATAACTGATGTTATATTTTAATAGATCTGACTTTTTTGGATGCGGTGATACCAAATATGTGTAACTTTTTTTATTATTTTTTTATTTGTAAAAAGGGGTGATTAAAACTTTTAATATTTTTGTACCTTTGTTCACACTTTAAAACTTTTTTTTTTTTTACTTTAACTTTAAGTCCCCCTAAGATACTTCCCCACTAGGGGGCAAAATCACTTATACAGCCTAATGCATTGTAACACAATGCATTGGGGTGTACAAAGATGGCGGTTTCAATACTTCCTGCCTGGAGCCTGGAAGAAGTAAAATCAAAAACATGATTGCTATGGAAGCCTTCACGAGGCTTCCAGCTTCCATGTTAAGTGACCTGAGCCCCGCGATTTCGCCGCTGGTGTCCCTATCGCAGTGAGGAATGGTGCGCGGCACCGTTTCAAATTGATTTAGATGTCGTAGCCATCTTAGTGCTGTGGGCAACTAAGAGAGTTTTAGACCAAGACAGTTTTCATACATGTGGCCCTAAATGCTCTGAAACTACAGCATCATACAGATGAATGAAACAGCATGTATATCTGTCACTAGCTTGCACTGCCCTTTGCAAGGGTGGCATCACCTATGTGACAGGTTCCTTTTAAAGCAATAACACCATACCCATCCATGTGTTGCATTTGGTATTGTAACTGAGCTCCACTGAAGTGATTGGGGCTGAGCTGTGACACATATCCTGTTTTTGAAGGAAATCAGCCATGTTTCTATCATCGATGATCGCTTCTAGGGTGCGTTCCTACACTGCAGGTGCCGTACGTGGATTTGACCATGCCTCATGTGCTGGCTTCATGATAGTTCCAGTAACACTTCTTAATTACCGCCAGCTTGTGCAGCCAATGACTACTGTATTTGAGTGGTTTTGTCCCCGTGTAGCAGCTACCACTTGGAAATGCATCCTAATAGAAACTGAAGACCTTTTCTGCTATATTAACTATTATACCTAGAAATCACATTGATATGAGAGATGGTTCAGCTGGGAATCTATGTTTCATTTTTAACTGAAAAAAGGCAACTAATTGCTGCTATTCTGTTTCATGCACTAAAGACTGAAAGTTTATCAGCTAATTAAGACCTTTTTATTTTTCTGCAAAGATCTGAAATTGTAAGAAACTCACAAGCACTTAAGGTCAATTGCACATTATTGAGGATATTCAGTGTGCGTCATTGACAAGTGATAAAATGTAAAATGCTATGTAAGCTAAATCTAGACCTTGTTTTTCCTACAAGCATTCAGAGATGACACAAGCAGGCTCACATTTACATTATACCTGTATTTTATTAGAGGGATTTGTCCGCATCATGATGAAATCTTTAGTTTGGGTGACAGGAGATGCTGATAGCAGCAACTTCCATTTCTTCCATATGTCTGCGAGGTAGAAAAAGAACTAACTGATAGCCTTGTACTTTCTTGATAATACAGCAGTTAACATAGACAGACTTGGATTTTATGATTAAGTGGAACGCTAAATGACATGTCTAATAGCAGAGAAATGGTTTAACAAGAAATTGTGAAGAGCTGTTATTTAGAATTCATCTGCTCTCCAAAAAGATTAAAAAATGTAGCCCTGAGAAACTAAAAACTTTAGCAATGTAATGTTCCATTCTTCAACTTAAGAGCTCTTGCACATCTGCCGTCACAAAGGGGGGTCTCTCTACATGAGATCTACTCTATGAGCCATTGGGGAAAACCTTTACAAAGAGTGTCTATCGTTCTGGCAGACTCTCTGTGACTATCATTTGAAAGAGTGCCATGTACAAAATACAGGGCACCCCCTAGTGTTAGCAGATTGCCAGGGGTTAAAGAAGACAGACCCTATGATTTCCACGGTAGCCCTATTCTAAGAAGGGCAACCTATTTAGAGTAATAGCAGCACTAGAGCTGGCCATAAACCATCAGATCCTTAGTCATCAAGATAAATAACTGATTGGTGTACGCGTCTTTGTACTTCTTAAAGGGGTTTTGACAGGACGTGCCTTATCTGCTAAGAAGCAAAAGTAAACAAGCCAAGGCTGTGCTGAGAGAGAGAGAGATGGTCAGAGCACAGAGCCATGCATAAGGGATCGTGTGCAATGTTCACTCAGATAATCACACTACAACTAGTGGATTCTGTATACAAAAGACAACACCTTTCTTCACAGCAGCTTGAAAGCTCCTTCATGTTCCCTGTCATCAGATAAAGCAGGGATCTACTCAGATAATCACACTACAACTAGTGGATTCTGTATACAAAAGACAACATATTTTTCCCTAGTCCCTTGAAAGCTTCGTCAGCTCCCTTTCATCAGATCAGAAGTGTTCTCTGCGCAAGCCCGGCCAGCAGCTCTTGTCAGGTCGTATTTAATAGAAGCTTTTAAGTAACTAGGGGCAGGTAAGGCAGCCTGTAGCTCTCTCAGGCTGCAATTTTTTTAATCACATATATTTAGAAAAGTGATTAAATACCCATTTTGGAGGATCCCACGTCAACATTACATCATGGCAAAACCCCTTTAATATATCTGGCCACTCAGTCTTTTTTAACTTAAGATTTAACTGATCTTAGAATACACCACCAATAGAAACTCACGACACTAAAAATTGTAAAGTTTATTATTGATTAAAAATTAAAATTCACATACATATACATAAAAATTCATAGACAACCAATATATAACCTACAACAACCAAGCCCAGGACCAACCCAATGGCAATATATGACATAATACATAATCCATAAACATATAAATCACTGCCAAAATGGAACTAGACACCAAACGGTAATCACTAAGGACACCTCCTCGCCTTGGTGACAATGTTTCATAGGGTAAGTATTAATTTACTGTTATTCTATTACTTCATGCATATCCCTATTTATTATCGTTTGGTGTCTAGTTCCATTTTGGCATTTATTTATATATTTATGGATTATTTATTATGTCAGATATTGCCATTGGGTTGGTCCTGGGCTTGGTTGTCGTAGGTTATATGTTGGGTGTCTATGGATTTTAATGTATATGTATGTGAATTTTTAGTCATTAAAGGGAATGTTTCATCAAAAAATGACTTATTGTTTAACTCACATTTTTATGTTAAACACATTTTGTAGGAATTTTTGGTTATTTTTTTTAATTTTCCAGATCATTTTCAATATTTTTTAAATAATTCTTAAGTCCTGCAGTTTTCACCTTGGCCACTAAGTCTGATAATCGTCTGACACTTCCTGCTCTGTTTAGAGAGCTTTTCAGCAGTGTCTGCTCATTATCAGTAAAAGCAGAAAGGAGGCACCAATGTGTACAGATAACACAGGATCCACCAGTCACAAGAGGAGATGTCACAGCTCCCTCTCTCCCCTCCCTTCACAGTGAAAACTATCCTATACAAGTCTATGGGACAGTATCTGTCTTAAGAATGCTATGTGCATGAAGCTGCTGTAAAGTATCTCTCTGACTGCTGTTAAAGCAGTGCAAGCAAGAATGTCTTCCCCACAATCATATATAGACAGCCAAATAGAGAAATCTACAATCAGGAAATAAGAACGACAGAGGAAAAGCATATGGATGAGGGTCTTGATTTAATAATTAAAAAAAAAAAAAATTGGCGACATATTCCCGTTATTAAAGTTAAATTTTTTTTTGTGTCGTGAGTTTCTATTGGTGTTGTAGTGTTTAGTATTTAGACTGCACACATAGTGCTATAGTGCTAAATACCTATTGGCCCGTTGTTTTGATAGGAGTGCACTGATCTTAGAATAGTTAAAAGTGTTTTTTACCACAATGATTAGCTTTAAATATGTAGGCAGAAGTAAATAAAGTCTAATACCTAATACATTGTTGTTCTGATTTTGTTTGTTTAGGGCATAGAGGATATTTGATTTTCTGCTTACTTACACAAGATTCCCTAGGTTACAGAATGATTCTCACATTGCTTCAGCTGCCCTCGCCGACCATAGTGACTTCACTCCCTTCTGAGTTTTATCTCTTGTTTATCTATGTTACTGACAAAGTTTAACCCTTTAGAGCTCTGTAGCTTTCTGCCTTGCTGTTTTTACCAATGTCCCTCTAACAGGCTGTGCTACGAATAGCAGAGCTGATATGCCTATCACTGCTATAGAACCACCCATAGCCTGAACAGGAAGTGTAAGCCTGAAGCTGGCTAGGAAGAACAGGCTCTATAAAACAGTGTGGTGAGAACATCCCTTTAAGCAGTTTGAAATTTTGGGAATATAAAGATTGATGTATTGCTATTATCTTAAGTTTATAAAGCTTAGACCTAAACTAGACGCACCATTTTGTTTTCTGAAGACCCACCAAGTTGTGTACGGATTGAGTACAACAGGCTTCAAAGTGGCCAAATGTTGTAAGCTTTTGTAAAAAAACAGAAGATGACAGAATCTTCTTCTCATAGTTTAACTTGCACTGGTAAGATTGAATAGTGGCCAAACAGTCTACTAGAGGTCAACTGCTTTCATCTTCTCATTACATCTACCATCTTGTGTGCTAATGTATGTAAATGATTTCATTATTATTTTTGGCTGTGTTCAGGCACCATTAGGTAGTTTCCAAACACCACAATAATCTGAGTCAATTGTTTGATCATTTACTGTATGACCATAGTGGTTGATTGTGACTTTCTCCTACAGGAAGCCTTATTTTTGCATTTCGTCTTTCAGTTCTTTGCTCCTAGAGAGGTGTAATGTACAGAAAATGCTGCAGAGAAAATAAAGCACAAAGACTTCAGCAATTGTAACTATTGCATGTTTGTGGCTATTATGTTAACAGCTATATTGGTATGCTGTAGACAGCTAACGCATTTTGGACCTTGTCTGGTCCTTATTCATGAATAAAAATGGGAAGTTCTCGAAATGCATAATCTGTCTACTGCATGCCAACATTGCTGTTAACATACCATGAGCCAGAAGGCTAACACAGGTGGATGCATCACTGCAATGGGTGGCTTGGATTAACACTTTTTCTGCCTATTTATAATAATGTACATCTGTGTTATGATTTATAATGGGTGACTTTTGAACCTTTTAGCAGCACAACACTCTTTAGGTGCTCTTCAGCTTTTAGGTGGCATCGCATACAGTAACTTGGTCGTTGTGTAGACATTTGAGTAAAAAATAGCTTTTTAAAAATGTTCAACCAATCATCTTGGGCAATGCAAATATTAAGATCTTATTTAACATTCAAAATGTTAGCGAGAAAGGAAATTAATTTCCAAAGACGGATACTATCATTTTTGGAAAAAAAATAGATTCAAAGTATTATATTTGTCTGTTATTTGCAAGATAGATCCAGCATAATGTAATGCTCCTGGGCCCCATTTAAGATATATTACAACGTTCCCAACTATCACAGTTCATATATTGCACTGGTGGTCTTTTTATCTAGTGCACAGGAATTTTTTGGAACCTCTTAGGTTCCAGGTCCCGAGTGCCTTAGGTCACTTTGGTCAATTGGTAAAGGCACTTGAGCAAGGAGCATTGAAGGCTCCAGAAAGTCCACAGTCAAAGAAGCATAGCCTTTACTACTTGGTATGCAAGACGTCATCTTAAAGCTGTAGGACTTAAATGGGACTGTCCAAGGTGTTGGAAATACTGCTGCTAAGGTTAAAGTGAAGTAGAAGATACATAGTATCTAAATTTAGAATCAATGTAGATAGAAAAAAAAATACATTCAAGGGTTTTTCTCATGATGCATTGTCACAGTCACAGGCAGCTTTTCTTTTACTGTGTCTTGTCAGGCTGTGGGTGGTTCTATAGCAGTGATTAGCATATATAGTTTCTCTGTCACTAGCTGAGGCATTACAAAGAGCAGTGCCAGACAGTTAATCTTCAGTAATCAAAGCTACACCTGCTCCGAGGAGTGAAAACAATTGCTTATCTGTAAACAAAAATTAATCTTGTAAGGGTATGTTCACACGCTGTTTTTTAGATGCGTGTTTGGATCTGTGTTTTGGACTCAAAATGGACCCAAACACGCATGTAACAATGTGCAACGTGTTTAACATTAGTTTCAATGTAAAACATGCACTGAAGTCCAGACGTCTGATCGCCGATGCGTGTTTTACACGCGTCTTTCAGATCCATTTAAAGAATTTGCAGGTCAATTCTTGATTCGTTTTATGCAGCAGACACCCTATTTAAAACTATAGGGTGCGTTTTTGCTGCACAGAAAAGCATCTAAATGCACCTATGTCTTTGGATGCGTTTTACGTAGCGCTTTTCAATCCGTTTTTCGGATTGAAAAGCGCTATGTGAACATACACTTAGAGATAAATAGTCTTTGAACGAGCTCTCCCAACCATGGTGACATCATTCCCTGCTCTCTGTCTAATCAGATATCAGCGATATGGAGAGGTAATCACAGAAACTTGTGTGCACTCAGAGCAGATAAAATGTCTCTCATCTCCTGACCAAAGTAAAATGAAAAAGACCAATGTATTTAGAAAGTCTACAATTACTGGTACCTACATGTTGAAAGCTAATCATTGTAGTTTGAAAACTTCTTTAATTATATTACTCTTATGCAAACAGATTTTCAGATACATAAACTTATCTACCAGAAATGTATGATATAGTCTTATCACGATAAGGCTATGTTCACACGGCTTATTTCAGAACGTATTTACATCGGATTGCCGATCGTAAATCCGTTCCGAAATCAGTTGAAAATCAGTTGCAAATAAGTGCCACTAAGTGTGGCACGTATTTGTAACTGATTTCCCGACGGATTCACCATCTCCAATCATTGTAGGTGGTGAATCCGTCCGTAAATAATTGACATGCACATTGTTTTTCCGTCCGGATTGCCGTCGTCAATCCGCGGCGGCAATCCGGAACGGAACTACGCGTCGTGTGAACGACGAGCACTATTTTCTATTGAAATCAATAGAAAATAGGCTGTTACTTATTTCTGACTGATTTGCCGACGGATTGACGATCGTCAATCCGTCGGCAAATCCGCGGCGAAATAAGCCGTGTGAACGAGGCCTAACTGAACATATAAATAACTTTGTTTCTCCGCTATTGATCCAGGGGAAAGTAAAAAGGGGAGGCAAGCCATGAACCATCTCTTTTAACAATTTCCCTCTTAACCCTAAGTGACAATCTGAGTGGATCAACATTCAAAGAGTTGTATACATTTACATACGTGTAGATTTTATTTTAATCTGAGCAGCTGTCTTTGGAAGCCCTCACCGGTTCCTGCTATGGGCAGCTCTTGAGGCGGCTACTCCTCGGTTTTTATGGTAAAGAAGACTTGTCGCCTCTGGAGACTAAACCTTATTTTCTCCAGACGGAGCGAGTATTTGCATTTTAAATATATTTTTGTCTCTTTCTTTTCAACTTACATGAGTTTATTTTCTTTTAATCTTTATTAAGCTGCTCCTTATCAGTTTAATTGCTCATCTTTGTACCTTCTCTAACTCCAGGGCATCCTTCCTTTGAACTGCCATCTAGAATTTAACTGCATCTCTACATCTGTAAGTTTTTTTTATTTCAGAGCTTTGCTAGGATTTATGTCAAAACTGTATCCAAGCTACCAAATCGGAGCTGTATATAGCTTGTCTTAATTGCTGATAGAGACAAGCAGATGCCAGACCTAAAGGTGTTGCCCAGGTCAATATTTCAAAAGAAATGACTGCACTACTACTGTCGATGCTCTCAATGAGTCTTCTGCTTACTTCCAGCTCCCGGTAGTTGACTTGTGCCTGTAGCAGCTGCTGATTTGGAAGTAAATGCTCTGAATGGTGATGTCAGGCAATGACACGTGACCGCTGCAGCCAATCAGCAGCTGCTACAGGCACAAGTCAACTACCGGGGGTTGGAAGTAAACAGGAGACCCATCAAGAGCACCAGCAGTGATGCAGTAGATGTAAGTAGGGAGATAAGTATGACTTTTGTCTTCTCGTCCAGTTACCACCTTGGACACTCTCGGGGGTCATTAACCCATGGATCACCGCTTTTGGTAAGCGATTAAATGGCACAACGATACCAGGCTTCGCTTTAAGACTGGCCTCAGCCAGCTTTATTCAGGCACAGGAAAAATTTACAGAAACAAACAAACATATAAACAAAACCTTGGCTATCTAGTCACTACCTAAACACATTAAGCAGAGCACCCTCTCTAACGTGACCTAGACCTACCCTTCAGCATCACAAACAGTAACTCCTACTTTATCCAGTCTCCTACTGGGTTCCAGCTTTTCTTGAGCCTCTGGGGGCCAGAGTCTCTCTCCAGCTCCACAGCTAGCTTACAGACCACGCTCCCAGATCACCTGCAGTACCAGGCTTCTTATAGGCTTCCAGGGACCTGACAAAAGCCTATCCTGGAACGTGGGAATGGCCTCCCTCTCACCATTATGACCATTCTGGGAAAGACAACCCATACTTGGATGCATAGCAGCCACGCTAGCTACAGGCATCAGTAACCTATGGCCACTGACGCAAAATAGCTGCCTTCCTCCATCGAAATCAGGTTTTCGGTGGCATGTCTGCAGCAGATATCCTGTTGTACTCCACCCAGTGGCAGAAACCTGCGGCTTCCTAAAGTCACTCTGCCACACCCCTTACCAACAACTGATGTAAATTTATGTCATAATGCCAGTAAGGAGCTATGGAGCAGGCTCATTCGCTGAGTATTGGCTGATAATTACAGCTGACATCCACTGCTAACAGTTAGGAATAGAGCTGGGTCCAATCCCTGCTGTTTAACCTTTTAGATACCACGGAATCTACATGAATGTGCTGCACACTGTTCCTCCCAACGGGTCTTCCCAATCACGACAAGATTGCAGGGTGCCGACTGTTGCTAACACAGTCAAAAGTCTAATGAAGGCTTCTGTGGCTTGTAGTGATAAGCTATGCGTCTCAGTGCACGATGTGCCTTGATAGGGCCATTACATAGGCTCCTAAAGAAATGCTATGTGCCGCGATTTGCGCTAATCGCAGCACAAAACATTTCATTGGTAGTGTATGTAATGCCCCTATCGAGGCACATCGCGCCCGGAGAGAGAGAGAGATCCGTTTTGCGAATCCGCTTTCTGGATGCACTTTTCATCGGTCAAATACGGATCTGTAAAAAGGATCGAAAACGACGTGTGAACACTTGTAATGATGTGCTATGCACCTCAATAGGCGCATTTCGTTACAGAGGCGCACAGCGCATCATTTGTAGACGTATTATGTTTACTATGCAAGGTATACCTGACGCTAGATTTTTTAAAGGGTCGGACTTTCTGGCGCACCTTACACTTATTTAATGCGCCTAAAAACTGACGTAGCACCGCCAAGTTTCGGACATCTCGCCCTTAGTATCTGTAAGAGACTGGCTTTAGGAAATAAATTGTGGACTGTGTAAGTTCTGGAAGACTTGCGTGATAGGGACTCTAGAAGACGGCAGCCCTTATGATCTGTCTAGCTGTGACACAGCCCTGTATGGGTGTAGACTGGGCACAGACATTAGGGTTAGCTTAATGGGAGCCCCTGGGATGAAATGGGATTAGAAAAGTAAACTACCACTTCCCTACAGAAAAAGTACATTTTATATGCTGCAATTGACGCCTGCCCCTGGTCAGAATACACCTAAAGCATCTTGCTGCAGGTTTAGTCTCTTGTTCATTATGTCATTCCAGTTCTATTGTCACATGTCTGATAAAGGGCTCTGCCCAAAATGTTGCTGTTATACTGAACTGAAACACTGAGGTAAATACTAACCCAATACTTACCTGAATCCTGTGACTGATGCTTGAAACCCCTGTTGAATTTTCTTGCCTATAATGCAATGAAATCCCAATAGAACAATATCACTAATCAAGCATACTCCAGACTGGTAAAGTGCCATTTCTCTTTAGTGGCTATAGCTGTTTTGTACAGCCCTTTACACGAGTAAACTGGATATACAGTAGATACTAGGATTTGCTCCAGGAACAAAAATAGGATTATGGCAGAAAATCGCTTCCTCCATACAAAAACAGTGCAACAGAAATGATGCAATTCACTGCTTCCTTGTGTTTTTGGCACTGTTAGAGCTTGTTCACACGGCTGATTCTGGGACGGATTTTAGCCGTATTGCGCGCAGTTTTGCCCTCCAATACGGGTGGAATCCGTCCCAGCCATTACGGTAATCCACAGTTCTCATAGAGAACTATGGATTCCGTCTCCCCTCCCCGCTCGGCGAATATGCTGAGCGGGGAGAAAGTGACATGCACATTATCCTGGCGGGATACGCGCTGTGGATAATGGATGTCTATGGGGCCGCCCCGCCCCCGCTGCACGGCACACGCCGTAATTGCGGGGCGAAATCTGTCCCGCAATTAAAGCGTGAATAAGCCATGTGAACTTAGCCTTAAGCACACTGGACTTTTAACACTGTTTTGCAACCATCAAACTTATTTTGCCTTTTTTTGCAATTCTTAAGAATTTGTACTTCTGTTGTGTGAAGAAAACAAAATGAAGTCATTTGTTCAACTATTCGGTTAGTGGACCTTCATAACCAGTACCAAGAAATTCTATACTGACCAACTATAACATGAGATCATGTGCTTTTAGTTCTTTGACTATGCACCTAAAGTCAAAGGGTTTGATTAGCTTTAAACATGAAGGCACAGGTAAATAAAGACTATTACCAAAAAGAAAGCGCTTCATCTACTAAAACAGGAGGGCAGTGAAGACGCGCTAAGAAGCTATAGGGAAAAAAATAAAGTGTGTAAAATAAAGATAAAGGAAGCAAAGCTGGAGACGGAAAGACATATTGCTATAGAAAGTAAAACTAACCCCAAAATATTTTTTAACTATATAAATAGTAAAAAGATTAAAACAGAAAATGTTGGCCCTTTGAAAAATACTGAGGGAGAGACAGTAGGGGGCGATGAGAAAAAAGCAAACCTATTAAACACTTTTTTCTCCACTATATTTACCGAGGAGGATGAGCTTCCTGTTGAACAGAGGGATGAGGTCAACTCCAACTTAAAAGTTTCTTGTCTAACCCAGGAAGAAGTGCAGCTCCATCTTAAAAAAGATTAAAATAGACAAATCCCCAGGCCCTGATGGTATACACCCACGTGTCCTAAGGGAGTTAAGTAATGTCATAGATAGGCCCCTATTCTTAATATTTATGGACTGTCTAATAACTGGGTATGTCCCAAAGGATTGGCGCATAGCAAATGTGGTGCCAATATTCAAAAAGGGGTCAAAAAGTGATCCAGGAAACTATAGGCCGGTAAGCTTAACCTCTGTTGTGGGTAAAATGTTTGAAGGTTTTCTCAGAGATGCTATCCAGGAGTATCTCACTGAAAATAAATGTATAACGACGTTCCAGCCTGGGTTAATGAA
The DNA here is from genome assembly GCA_025379985.1 of Phyllomedusa bahiana. NCBI lineage: Eukaryota > Metazoa > Chordata > Amphibia > Anura > Hylidae > Phyllomedusa > Phyllomedusa bahiana. Next base: position 85,514 of record JAODAL010008007.1, on the reverse strand, counting down.
GGATCGGTCCTGTCAAACTAATCTCATCAGCTTCTATGAGGAGGTTAGTTCCTGACTGGATCGGGGTGAGGCACTGGATGTCATATATCTAGATTTTTCTAAAGCATTTGATACGGTGCCACATAAAAGGTTGGTAAGTAAAATGAGAATGCTTGGACTGGGGGAAAATGTGTGCAAGTGGGTAAGCAACTGGCTCACTAATAGAAAACAAAGGGTAGTAATTAACGGTACATACTCAGACTGGATCACTATTACTAGTGGGGTACCACAGGGCTCAGTATTTGGCCCTATCCTCTTTAACATTTTCATTAATGATCTTACACAGGGATTACACAGTAGAATATCGATCTTTGCAGACGATACTAAGCTCTGTAAAGTAATCAACACAATAGAGGATAATGTGTTATTACAAAGGGATCTGGATAAGTTGGAGGCCTGGGCAGGGAAATGGCATATGAGGTTTAATTCAGATAAATGCAAGGTTATGCACATGGGGAAGAAAAATCCATTACATGACTACATGTTAAATGGAAAAAGGCTGGGTAAAAGTGACATGGAGAAGGACTTGGGAATCCGGGTGGACAGTAAACTTAATTGTAGCAGTCAGTGTCAGACAGCAGCTGCCAAGGCAAATAGGATCATGGGGTGCATTAAAAGGGACATAGAGGCACATGATGAGAACATTATTCTCCCATTATACAAGTCACTGGTTAGACCACACATGGAATATTTGTGTACAGTTTTGGGCACCAGTGCACAGGAAAGACATTGTAGAGCTTGAACAGGTACAAAGGCGGGCAACAAAAATAAATAAAAGACTGGGTGGACTACAGTACCTAGAAAGATTAGGGCTATTTAGTTTAGAGAAAAGACGGCTTCGGGGGACATAATAAATATGTTTAAATACATCAAAGGTCAATATAGAGATCTCTCCCAAGATTTATTTATACCCAGGGCTGTATCTAGAACATGGGGGCATCCTCTACATCTTGAGGAACGAAAGTTTCTACTTAAACATAGAAAGAGCAGTGAGGCTATGGAATTCTCTGCCAGAGGAACTTGTCATGGTGAATTCAATAACAGAGTTCAAAAAGGGTTTGGATGCATTTCTGGAGCGTAATAATATAACAAGTTATAGTGTCTAGGATTCTGGAGAGGGGTCATTGATCCAGGGATTTTTCCGATTGCCAGATTTGAGTCGGGAAGGAATTTTTCCCTAAAATGAGGACAATTGGCTTCTACCTCATTGGGGTTTTTTGCCTTCCTCTGGATCAACACCTTAGCACAACAGGCTGAACTGGATGGACGTCTTGTCTTTATTCGGCCTTACAAACTATGAAACTATGAAACCATATACACTGCTGTTCCAATTTTGCGTGATTTCATAGATAATGGAAATCTTATATTTTGCTTGTGCACACAAAATTTCCTAGGTTACCAACTTCCTCTCTCTGCTCTCATTGCTCTAGCTGCCCTGTCCAACTGTGTTAAAGTCACTCCCTGCTGAGTGTTATCATTAAAACAGAAGATTGTTTATCTATATTATTGACAAACTTTAACCCTTTAGACCCCTGTAATCTTCTGCCCAGCTGTTTAAACACTTCTGTTTAGCAATGTTCCTCTAACAGGCTCATCTAGGAATAGCAGAGTTGATATGCCAATCACTGCAGCAGAACCACTCACAGCCTAACCAGGAACTGTGAACCTAAAGCTGACTATGGCTCTGTGATACAACATGGTGAGAGAGACAATCCCTTTAAACTACATAGAAATGTAAATTTATACAAAATAAACACTTCAGTTCTGCACCTATTCTTACTAACCCCTTAACTTACTGTACATCATGATGCCTGGCTAGTTAACGCACTATGATGTACAGAAACGTCACATTACTCATGCGGCACAGGAGCTATGTTTGCAAGATTGGTGAGGGATCCGGGCAGTGATTGACAGCTGGGCTCCTGCAGTTGCTGTCAATAGCATCTGGGGCAGCTAAAGAGTTTGACAAATGGGGGAGCTCCCTCCGTCCTTCATCGACACCCCTGCAATACGATTACGGGGTTCCGCTGGTTGTAATGACAACCAGGGTGCACACGTTGACCTCCGGGTTGTCTATGACATAAAAATATACAATAAAACACAGTACATTGTCCTTTACCCATTACAAATGCTTATTACTAAAAAAATAAATCAATAAATGCAAAGAACACATAGTTGGTATCGCTATGTGTATAACGATCTAACCTATAAATCTGTCATATTATTTGAAACACCTAATGAATGATGTAAAAAAGGCTGCACATAAAATTGAGTAAAAGAGATCAAAAAGTCATATGAACCCCAAAGTGATAACGATGAAAACATCAATTTGTCCTGCAAAAAAATGCCCTTACACAGCTTCGTTGTGGAAAACTGAAAAAGTGATGACAATCAGAAGAAAGCAATGCATGAACATTGTTTTACACAATAAAAACATTTTTTTTAAAACTGCTACAACATAAAAAAAGATATAAATTAGGTATCATATTGCTCAGCAGAGTAAAATTGTCATGTTAACTGCACATTGAGTTTTGTAAAAGTAAAAATAAAAAAAACTACCAGGATTATCATATTTTCTTTATCCTACCTCCCAAAAACAGATTAAAAGGCGATCCAAAAGTTACCAATAAAAACTTCAACTCATCGAGCAAAAATCAACTGATGCTGCAAACAAGCCGCTACAAAGCTACCTATGCAAAAAATAAAAAGTAATGGGTCTCAGATTATGGCGATGCAAAAACATGTTTTATTTTTAAATAAGTTTGTTTATTGCGTAAAAGCAGTAAAACATATATAGGCACATATATAGGTATCACTGTAATCATGCCAACCTCCTAAGTAAAGTTAACAAGTCATTTATATTAAACAGTGGCTGCTGTAAAACATACAAATAAAAAAACACTACCAAGATTACTCTATTGTGTTCATTCTGCCTCTAAAAACACCTTGATAAAATGCATTTAAAGTGTCAGATGAACCTAAATATGGTGCCAATGAAAACGTCAGTTCATCCCGCAAAAACCATGCCCTTAATCAGCTATATATATAGAAAAATAAAAAGTTATGGCTGTCAGACTATGACAACATAAAAATTCAATTTTTTACAAACACATTTCTATTGTGTAAAAGTAGTAAAACATAAAAAACGATATAAAATTAATATTGTTGTAACTGTACTGACCCGGATAATAAAGTAATCATATCGATTACACCACATGGCAAATGCTGTAAAAATGAAGCCCAAAAAACGATTAACAAAATTACTTTTTTTTTTCATTGTCATGGCCCAACACAAAAAAAAAACCTGTGAAACACCTGTGGGCCCAAAATATACAATACACCCCTAGTTGAGTTCTCTGAGGGGTGTTGAATCTAAAATAGAGTGACTATTGGATGGTTTCACCGGTCCTGGTACTGGTACTTTGGGGCTTTACAAATGTGACATGGCATCCACCAAATTTTGTGTCCCAAATACCAAATAGCTTTCCCTCCCTTGTACACTCTGCCATGTGCAAAAACAGAGGTTTACACCCACATATAGGGCATTTGCTGAACTTGGAAACAATTGAATAATACAAATTGAGTTGTTTTTCACCAACATTCCTTGTGAAAATAAAAAAAATGATGCTAAAACTGTATATAATTAGGATTTTTTTTTTTTTCAATGACACAACACTAAAAATATCTATGAAACACCTGTGGGGTCAATATACTCACTATACCCCCCTTTAGCTGTGTTGTTTTCAACCTTATGGTATCTGCAAACCCGTAATAAAAGTCCTAATGAAAATGAGACCTCAAAGTCCAGTAGATGCTTCTCCTAGTCTGGGGCTTTTGGTTGAGTGAAATATCATAATTTGGCCACATATGGGACATCTGTAAAAACATCAAAATCAGGGGAATCGATATTGATTTTGTTTCTCTGTTCATATTTATTATGTTCCAGTAAACAATGTACTATATTTGAAAATCTGCAAAAAAATGAATACATTTTGAAATTTCACATCTTCTTCGCTTTAACTTCTGTGAAACATCTAAAGGGTTAACAAGCATGTTAAGAAAAAGTGTTGTTTTGAATACCTTGAGAGGTACGGTTTCTTAGATGGAGTCATTTATGGGGGTATCTAACACGCAGGCCCCTCAAAGCCGCATTAGAACTGGACTGGTTCCTAAAAAACTCTGTGTTGCAAATTTTCTTTACAATGTTAAAATTTGCTACACTGATAATCGTCAGTCCCACCTCACATACTCACCTCTCCTCGCTGCCCTCATCTGGCGTGCGCGTCACCCCTCCCTAGGGCGCACGCCGGTTCTGTAAAATTTAAAGCGTTTTTGATTCATTAGCACCAGGTGCCCACCCTATTTAGTCCTGCTTCTTCCCCTTGACCCTTGCCGGATCTATGTGCCCTTGTTTTCTTAGATAAAACGTTACCTATGTGTCTGCCTCTACCTAGTGCCTGGCGTCCTGCCTCCGTCCCTTGACTACGCTTTGCCTGCTGCCTGCCCTGATCTTCCTGCTGCTGTCCCTGACTACGAGCTTGTCATACAATTCTGTATCTTGCTGGACCTCGGTTGCCATTGCAAGCAAGTCATGTCAGGGGTAGCGACCTGGGGGTCTCTTGCCACAGAAAGCCCAACCTTCCTTGTGGCAGGCTCTAGTGAAAACCAAAGGCTCCTTAGACTCTGCTCTCTGACGTGGCTTACACCACTGTTGTCGGTGATCCAGTGGATCCACTACCAGCGGTCCATTACAAAAGCTTTTACAGAATTCATATTTTATGCTGGATATAGGTATTTAAAACAAACATGTCAAGAGAGCAGGCTGGTCCTCTTTAAAAGCATGTTAATAAATACAACATTTTATTCAAACATTTGACATTGTGAAAGTGTGAGTTTTAAAAGTGTAGTCGCGCAGGGTACATAAGAGTCTAAGCGATTTACACTACATGTGATTTATGCACATGAAGGACTATGTCGTTGATTTCATAGTTTACACTTTTTAGCTCATGTTGGGCATCATTATCAATGAGAAGAAAAGGTGGCAGTGCTGAAAATTCCCGAAGGCTCCTAAATGGGCAGTGAGGGGTGAAAATGTTACTTTTCTTTGAAAATTCCAAAAATCAATAAAGTCATGTTGAGAGTTTTATTGATTTTGCTTTGGTCCATTACATTTTCCCATGTAAAAGTTACAGCAAGTAAAGAACAAGACTGTGAGGAAAGCTGTGTTCCTCTCATTTATGAAAAAAAAAAACTTTTTAAATGCATTTAGCCAGAAAAAGGGAACCACTGCATGCTTGCTGCTCTGTGCTGATCTCAGTATGATGCACAGCATCTCTACATTCAGGGAAACATAATGGCAGATACAGTAATAGAAATGAAGGGATCCAGTTACAATGAAAAATGCAAAGCAGGTGCACTCATAGCAATATGTTTTTTAATGAAACATGCACAGATGCACATATCTTGGTTGAAGTCGCAAGAGGCATATTTCTTAGTGCAATAAGTGCAAACTGCTGGCTGTGATGTGGCAAAATACTCCAACACAGTCTCTGTGCTCTGTGTACAAGTGGCTGCAGCGTATAGCATACAATGCAGCTAAATCTACACATTGTCTGGTCCAAGAGCCAGATTGTCATATAGTGCCTCTGCCAGGGGCAACAATAAATCTTAGAGGGGTATTCCCCAACTAAGACCGTTATGGAACTTCAGTTGTAAATACATGAAATGACTGAGAGGTTTTGGTTCTCACTTTGTGGACTCCTAGAGATCAGGGGTTCCCTGCTCGGTACTCCAGAAAGAGAATATGAAGCACCTATTTTCATTGTACTTTTGGGGGTACAGAAGTGACTGTTTCACAACAATAACTAGAAAGAACACACATACACTACTCACAAAAAAATAGGTTTAGTTGGCTTTTGGATGAAATTTATGGAAAATGTACAAATGTCATGCTATAGTGATATTTTATCCTGAAAGTCGACCATTTAAGTTGTAGCATGCAATGTGGATTTTCTCATCTCAAACTATTTACGAAACAAAAGCCAACAACAGTGGAGGGTATACACCATTACAAAATGTCAATGTTTTAATAACAGAAGAAAATAGTGAGGGGGAGACAAAAGACAGCGCACCCTAGTGCAATGAATGGAGTTTCCACAATAGTGATTGTTAGTATATAACAAATACACTAACCTTTGGGAGTTGTGCAATGCGAGGCACAACACTCTCTGGAGCTTCAAAATAAGAACTGGGTTATAGAAGGTCCGCTGCAGCTTGTGCTGTGACAATCCATTTCCCAGCTTGGAGATATCGGAGCAAAAATCAAAACTGTCAGCGAGGTCCATGAAGTGACACTGGATGAAATGCCAGGTGCACGAAACGCGTCTTCCAATAAACCAACAACCTTTTAAACTGAGAGGTCCAGCGCTGATTCTTCTCTGTCACAGTAGGAGGTTTACCCATGAGTCGACCTCACTGACAGTTCTAATGTCTTAATAACGTATAGTGTGGCCTTGATCATCAATTTCAGCTTGACAACAACGTCTCATGTTGTTCACAAGTCAAGTTATTAACTGCTGAGGTGTGGCATCCCATTCTTCTTAAAAGGTCGCCCCTCAGGTCATTGAGGTTCAGGGGTAGAGTTACAGGCTTTTATATGGAGACTCACAGGTTTTCTAGGGAGTTCAGGTCTGGAGAAAGGAAGGCATCCAGAGACAACACAAAAACATTTTTACTGGATTGTTTATTACGGTGTATTTAGGTTTTTTAAAATACACAGCCCTATAGTTCCAACCATACAGTGTCCTCCTAACCCTATAACTGTGGTGGCAGTACAGTGCCTACCATAGCGGTGCCAGCCATACAGGACCGACCAGAACAGTGCCCTCAGTAAGTGTCAGCCATACAGTGCCCACCATAACAGTGCCAGCTATACAGTGTCCACCATAAGAGTGCCAGTCGTATAGTGCTCTCTATAACAGTGCCATCAGTTGAATGCAGCCTTCAAAAGATAAATATTACTTTCTGAAGTATAAGGACAGAGACAAAGCAGGTTTGTGTGCTGATGACTGGGGCCACACAGAGGGACAATGGGCCACATGTTGTGCACCCATGTGCTACAGGACTGTGGGACTGCTAAGGAGACTAGGGTGAAAGTTAATGGAGTGTTACTCATGCCACTCAACAATAGCCTCCATTACAAGTATAATTTGGGTGCTTGTAACTTGGGGACTACCTATACTCAGTCTCTAGAACTTGCAGGCCACGCTCTTCTCTGCAGTCAAGCACTGTAGGATGTTATATCTGTTACTAATGTGCCAGTTCTTTATCAGAAGTCTTCTGACCACAGTTTCCTCTGAGTCTCCTGCATCCCAGCCAGCAGTCTCACCTGTCCATTGCAAATGCTACCAGTATTGGCTTGTGACACAGGCCTGGCACATTCCCTGTCTCTTCACTTTCTAAAATAGTCCACACTCCCTGTCTGGCAGGACAACCACGTGTTTTATTCAGGCATGGGAACCTATATATGTATGGTCTGAAATATACCAATCTGTGTCCAGCAGTGGACCTCCCAAGTTGGCCTGAGTGCACCCTATCATATGACCTCATGGCATCAGAGATTGAACGTCCCTGCTGCCATGTTGCCAGAACTGCACAGAAAATAACACACAATATAATTGCATTTTATGTAAAATTAAAGGTATATATCTCGGACCTGCATGGGTTCTTACAGCAAAGACACTCTTACTCCCTGCTACAATTTAGTTCTTGCACAGTTCACAGTTTAAACATTTTAAGATAGAGATCTTAAAGGGGTTGTCTCACTACATCGATTCATCTTACCTCAATCCTGTTTTGGCGGTTTCATTTTTGAATTCAAGGGCATGTTCACTGGTTTTATTGGCTTCCACTGGCCTGCAGTGACGAGCTGCTGAGGACACCAGGTCTGTAGCTATAGCAACATCACTAGCAGCCTATCAGGAGAGATCAAACAGGTCTGTAGCTAATGTGATTTAAGGAGCTGATGCAGATCATACAAGAGGGGATATCTAGGACTAGGGAGGACACTGTTAATGGACACATATTGCAATGTGACTTGTTTTTGCAAGCTCTTCAACATAAAAAGCAATCCTTGTAGTGAGAAAACCCCTTAAACTAATGGATTAGAAAGGGAAGGTGTTCATTTTAAAGGCTGTTATTTATTGTTCATTTTAATAGGGGGTTTAATAGGGGTTTTCCTATCTGGCTGTTTTCACAGAACCTGCTCTTCAGCCTGCTTCAGACTCTCGCTTCCTGTCCAGGTTATGTGCAGTTTTACAGCATTAAAAGATATTTCAGCTCTGCAAACTCCTATTCCTAGCTACTATTTCTTGATGGAGGGGTTTTGAAAAAATGACACTATTCATGTATGAAACCTGTCTAGGTCTAAGACTTTCTTTGTTGCTCGTAGCAACCAATCAGAGCTCCCCTTTCATTTTTTCAGTGCACTATAGGAAATCAAAGGGGAGCTCTGAGTGGTTGCTATGGGCAACAAAGAAAGTCTCGGATCTAGACAGTTTTCATACATGAGGCCAAGGATGTCTGGCTATAAATGTGAGCCAGCAGATTTTTATTTGTCATGAGAAGAAACCTGAGAATCATCTTAGTCCTGATAAGACACAGCAGGGAGTCTTGCCACAGCTGATAGAGCAGTTATAGGTAATCGATTACCTATGGGAGCCCCTGTAAATAAGCAGAAGATAGAAACTGTTCTATCTTTGAAATTAAGCAAAATCAGAACAGCAATGTATTTTGTTATGTTTATTTACCTTTGCCTACATGATTAAAGCTAATAAATGAGATGGAAATACCCCTTCAAGACCCAATGAGGGTTGAGGGAGTTGGTAACATATTTTTGTATTTTTAATTGCCTTCTTCATTTTGTCATCACATCTTGCTTTTACTGAAGTTACAATGTTTGAAGATTATTTTACAGCTCAGCACGGCATACTTCACAATTAGCAAATAATTAAAATATACCATAATGCTCTATGTTTGGAATCAAAATATAATTAATGAAAATACTTAATTAAAATACTTAGCCATGAAATTTCAAATATTTCTCACTAAAGAAGACCATTCAAATTTCACATTTCTGTTTTCATAAATACCTGTGTTTATCATAAAATATTCCTGTTTTTTTTAGCAACTCAGTATTGTTTTATTTCTCTGTTGTCCCTGTTGGGACAACTAAATCATAGTTGCCAACCCTCCCGGTTTTGGCGGGTCACTAACGCTAATGGGGGGCCGTGTCCTGCCCCCCCCGATTGGGTGGCTTAACCTCCCGCATCTGAAGAGATGCCAGAGGTTATCTGTGTACAGAGGAATCGGGCAGCATCTCTTGGCACTGCCCTACAGCCTCTGTCCTGTGCCGCTGTCCGGCAATGCTCTCCTAGCTTCAGAGGAAGCTGTGAGAGCATTGCGGGTGTTGGGGGCGGGGCTTAGCGGGAGCCGTGAAGCTCCGCCCCCTTTCCCAGAGTTTGAAGAACTAGGATGCCAGCAGGACAGGTGAGTGCAGGGATGGCTGTGTGTGTGGGGAGGGGGGTGGCTGATTGCTGTGAGGAGAGGGGTGTGTGTGCAGTGACTGAGTGCTTGTGAGGGGAGGAGTGTGAGGTAGATTTTATTATTTTACTGTTAGGCCGTGTTCACACGGCTTATTCACGGCGGATTTGCCCCATAGACTGTCATTATCTACGGCGCGTATGCGCCGTAAATAATATGCATGTCACTTTCTCCCCCGCGGCGGATTCGCCGAGCGGGGAGGAGTGACGGAATCCACTGTACTCTATGAGAGCAGTGGATTACCGTAATTACTCCGACGGATTGGCGCCGTACTGCAGCGCAAATCCGGCGCGGAGTACGGCGCCAATCGGCGGACAAATACGCCGTGTGAACGAGGCCTTACTAGCGAGAGGGGGACTGCCTGGCTCATGGGGGCCATCTGCCTGGCTAAAGGGGGCATCTACTTGGCTCATGGGGGCATCTGCCTGGCATGGGGGCATCTACCTGGATAAAGGGGGCATCTGCCTGGCTCATGGGGGCATCTACCTGGATAAAAGGGGCATCTGCCTGGCTCATGGGGGCAACTGCCTGTATAAAGGGGGCATCTGCCTGGATAAATGGGGCATCTGCCTGGCTCATGGGGCATCTGCTGGATAAAGGGGGCATCTGCCTGGATAAAAGGGGGCATCTACTTGGCTCATGGGGGAATCTACCTGGATAAAGGGGGCATCTGCCTGGCTCATGGGGGCATCTGCCTGGCTCATGGGGGCATCTGCCTGGATAAATGGGGCATCTGCCTGGATAAAGGGGGCATCTGCCTGGCTCATGGGGGCATCTACCTGGATAAAGGTGGCATCTGCCTGGCTCATGGGGGCATCTGCATGGCTCATGGGGACATCTACCTGGATAAAGGGGGCATCTGCCTAGCTATTGGGGGAACTACCTGGCTGTAAGGAGCATCTAAGTGGCTATTGGAGGCACTACCTGGCTAGTGGGGGCACTACCTGGCTAATGGAGGCACTACCTGGCTAATGGAGGCACTACCTGGATGTAAGGGGCACTACCTGGCTGTAAGGGGCACTACCTAGCTGTAAAGGGCACTACCTAGCTGTAAGGGGAACTATCTGGCTATTGGGGACAGCTACCTGGCTAGAAGGGGGCATTAACTTGGCTACAGGAGGCTACTACCTGGCTACAGGGTTCAAATAGGGCACCGAGATACCTACCTATTGGGGCACAGTTTGGCGGTATCTCCCAGCTCTCCTGGATGCTGAATAGACCATCCAACAGTCCAGGGAAGCTGGGTGACGCCAAAACCCTAATTTAGCTTTCTTCCAGAGCGCTTGTGAGGGGAGGAGTGTGAGGTAGATTTTATTATTTTACTGTTAGGCCGTGTTCACACGGCTTATTCACGGCGGATTTGCCCCATAGACTGTCATTATCTACGGCGCGTACGCGCCGTAAATAATATGCATGTCACTTTCTCCCCCGCGGCGGATTCGCCGAGCGGGGAGGAGTGACGGAATCCACTGTTCTCTATGAGAGCAGTGGATTACCGTAATTACTCCGACGGATTGGCGCCGTACTGCAGCGCAAATCCAGCGCGGAGTACGGCGCCAATCCGCGGACAAATAAGCCGTGTGAACGAGGCCTTACTAGCTATAGGGGTACTGCCTGGCTCATGGGGGCCATCTGCCTGGATAAAGGGGGCATCTACTTGGCTCATGGGGGCATCTGCCTGGCATGGGGGCATCTACCTGGATAAAGGGGGCATCTGCCTGGCTCATGGGGGCATCTACCTGGATAAAGGGGGCATCTGCCTGGCTCATGGGGGCAACTGCCTGGATATATGGGGCATCTGCCTGGATAAATGGGGCATCTGCCTGGCTCATGGGGGCATCTGCCTGGATAAAGGGGGCATCTGCCTGGATAAAGGGGGCATCTACCTGGCTCATGGGGGCATCTACCTGGATAAAGGGGGCATCTGCCTGGCTCATGGGGGCATCTGCCTGGCTCATGGGGGCATCTGCCTGGATAAATGGGGCATCTGCCTGGCTCATGGCTGCATCTGCCTGGATAAAGGGGGCATCTGCCTGGATAAAGGGGGCATCTGCCTGGCTCATGGGGGCATCTACCTGGATAAAGGTGGCATCTGCCTGGCTCATGGGGGCATCTGCATGGCTCATGGGGACATCTACCTGGATAAAGGGGGCATCTGCCTAGCTATTGGGGGAACTACCTGGCTGTAAGGAGCATCTAAGTGGCTATTGGAGGCACTACCTGGCTAGGGGGGGCACTACCTGGCTAATGGAGGCACTACCTGGCTAATGGAGGCACTACCTGGATGTAAGGGGCACTACCTGGCTGTAAGGTGCACTACCTGGCTGTAAGGGGCACTACCTAGCTGTAAGGGGCTCTATCTGGCTATTGGGGACAGCTACCTGGCTAGAAGGGGGCAGTAACCTGGCTACAGGAGGCTACTACCTAGTTACAGGGTTCAAATAGGCCACCGAGATACCTACCTATTGGGGCACAGTTTGGCGGTATCTCCCAGCTCTCCTGGATGCTGAATAGACCATCCAACAGTCCAGGGAAGCTGGGTGACGCCAAAACCCTAATTTAGCTTTCTTCCAGAGCCATTACACAGTTAGGTGGAGTAGGGTGTGGCTTTTTCGAAGGGGGCATGGCTTACATGCAGGATGCGTGGATATGCAAATTTTTGGCGCGTCATGCCTTCAAATCTCCTGCTTTTTTACTTTCAAAAGTTGGCATGTATGAACTAAATTAAAGACTATCCTTAAATTTCCTAACTTAAAAACTAGGCATTTCCAACCTTACCAACAGCATGTGCCCTTACTCAGACTGGCACTGTCAGCACTGATTGTACAGTCAGAATTGGTAAGGATTTGCTCTATTTCTTACCTGCTGAAACCACCTTACAGAATTAGGCTTCACTTTGGCTTTCGGCTTAAAGGGGTTTTCTCACTACGAAGATTAGTTTTCAACATAAAGGGACTGGTAAATAAAGACATTTTCCAAATACATTGGTCTGTAGATTTCACCTTAATCATGAGCTATGGACAGGTCTGTCATTGCACAAGGGTTTCTATGGTAATCTGCATATTAGTTTATGCTGATTAGTTGAAAGCAGGAGTGACATTATCCCAGGGAGGGACTGAAGGGGACTGAGCAAAAAGTGAACTAATTAGATTAAACAAGATTAGCTGCAGGAAACAAAAGGTACAAGTGCTGTGAGCATTGAGGAGCATGGCGGCGTTATCTATAATTGTGTTAAAGATAACAATCTCCTGCTCTGTCAGGGTTATGGCTTAAGGAGACAGAGTGAATGCAAAACTGCCTGTCAGCCAGTGATTCTGCCTGCTGAGAAAACCCCTTTAAGTATGTCTACACTGAAATTATATTTGTTAGATATCTCTTTGGTGCAATACTTTAAAGATTACAAATGAGTGAAGTATAGGTTATGATTACGTATTCAGGCAATGGAGAAATTTATGCAGGGTGTAGTGTTGGGTTGTGAGGTTTTTGTGGCATATTTTCTATTGGAGAAAATGTATGAAGCATTACAGTGGGTAGGAGTCTGACAACATGAGCAAATATAATGCTGTCAGGTACACTTCTTTTGTGTTGGTGGCAGGGTATAGTGCCTGTTGCGCTGTAGTGCTATGCTATTGCCTGACTCCTCTTTGCAGTGACCCTGTTTTAGGAGTGCCGCTGCTGAACCTCTTCCCGGGACTTCCTGGTCCTGGCAGTCAGGGCCACCATACAGGGGGTACAGCCGGTACTCATGTATGGAGCCCGGTGGAATAAGGGGGCCTGTTGCTGTATTATTCCACATGATACAGCGGGGCCCGGCGGCGCTGCCGCCGAACCAGGTTCAGCCTGGTCCACGGTGTGGGCCCCGAGCTCCCATTGGCCCCCGGAGGCAGTGCCGTCGCTCCCGGGGGCCCATCCGCCGCATCCGGTCCTGAACGCCCGGGCCCTGTGTCCAGAGACCAGCACGGGAGTGGGGGACTAATGTCCCCGACTGCCGGGGCTGCGCGGTGGCAGCGGAGCACAGCGCCACTACCGCTGTGCTCCGCTGATCTCCCTGGCAGGCTGAAGGCGTTAGGCCTTCAGCCTGCCACGTGCCGGCCCCTACTGCTGGCGTAGGCGGCGCAGTGACGTCACATAACCGCGCTGCCTATGCAGGGTGGCAGGAGCCGGCGGGGAGCGCCCGGGAGCGGCAGGAGCGGGAGCGAGGCTCAGGTAAGTGTGGGTTTTTTTTGGTTTTTTTTTAATATATATACAAGAAAGTGGGCCCTGACTCTACCTAAAGGGGGCCCTGACTCTGCCAACAAACTAAAGGGGCCCTGACTCTGCCTACAAACTAAAGGGGCCCTGACTCTGCCTAAATGTAAAGGGGGCCCTGACTCTGCCTAAAGGGGGCCCTGACTCTACCTACAAACTAAAGGGGCCCTGACTCTGCCTAAAGGGGGCCCTGACTGCCTACAAACTAAAGGGGCCCTGACTCTGCCTAAAGGGGGCCCTGACTCTGCATACAAACAAAAGGGGCCCTGACTCTGCCTAAAGGGGGCCACTGACTCTGCCTAAAAAGGGGGCCTAAACCCTCTGCCTACAAACTAAAGGGGCCCCGACTCCGCCCCAAGGGGGCCCTGACTCGGCCTACAAACTAAAGGGGGCACTGACTCTGCCTACAAACTAAAGGGGCCCTGACTCTGCCTATGGGGGCCCTGACTCTGCCTAAATGTAAAGGGGGCCCTGACTCTGCCTAAAGCTAAAGGGGGTCCTGACTCTGCCTAAAGGGGGCCCTGACTCTGCCTAAAGGGCCGCCTGAGCCCTTTGGCCTAAAGCTAAAGGGGCCCTGACTCTGCCTAACCCTACAAGGGGGCCCTGACTCTGCCTAAACCCTTCAAGGGGGGTCCTGGACTCTGCCTAAACCCTCAAGGGGCCCTGACTCTGCGCTAACCTCAAGGGGGCCTCCTTTGGGACTCTGCCTAAACCTAAAGGCGGGCCCTGACTGCCTAAACACTAAAAGTGGGGCCCTGACTCTGCCTAAAGGGGGCCCTGACTCTGCCTAAAGCTAAAGGGGGCCCTGACTCTGCCTAACCCTCAAGGGGGCCCTGACTCTGCCTAACCCTCAAGGGGGCCCTGACTCTGCCTAACCCTCAAGGGGGCCCTGACTCTGCCTAACCCTAAAGGGGGCCCTGACTGCCTAACACTAAAGGGGGCCCTGACTCTGCCTAAAGGGGGCCCTGACTCTGCCTAAAGCTAAAGGGGGCCCTGACTCTGCCTAACCCTCAAGGGGGCCCTGACTCTGCCTAACCCTAAAGGGGGCCCTGACTGCCTAACACTAAAGGGGGCACTGACTCTGCCTAACGCTAAAGGGGGCCCTGACTTTGCTTAAATCTAAAGGGGGCCCTGACTCTGCCTAAATCTAAAGGAGGCTCTGACTCTGCCTAAATCTAAAGGGGCCCCTGACTCTGCCTAAATCTAAAGGGGCCCCTGACTCTGCCTAAATCTAAAGGGGGCCCTGACTCTGCCTAAATCTAAAGGGGGCCCTGACTCTGCCTAAATCTAAAGGGGGCCCTGACTCTGCCTAAATCTAAAGGGGGCCCTGACTCGGCCTAACCCTAAAGTGGGCCCTGACTCGGCCTAACCCTAAAGTGGGCCCTGACTCTGCCTAACCCTAAAGGGGGCCCTGACTCTGCCTAACGCTGAAGGGGGCCCTGACTCTGCCTAACGCTGAAGGGGGCCCTGTCTCTGCCTTTATCTCAAGGGGGCCCCTGACTCTACCTAACCCTATAGGGGGCCCCTGACTCTGCCTAACCCTAAAGGGGGCCCCTGACTCTACCTAACCCTAAAGGGGGCCCCTGACTCTACCTAACCCTAAAGGGGGCCCCTGACTCTACCTAAACCGGGCCCTGACTCTACTTAAACATAAAGAGGGCCCTGACTCTACTTAAACATAAAGAGGGCCCTGGCTACCTACAAACTAAAGGGGGCCCTGACTGCCTACAAGCCAAAGGGGGCCCTGACTACCAACAAACTAGCTAAAGGGGGCCCTAACTACCTACAAACTAAAGGGGACTCTACCTGCACACTAGCTAAAGGAGGCCCCGACTTCCTGCACACTAGCTAAAGGAGGCTCCTAACTACCTGTATACTACCTAAAGGGGCCTGCTTATCGACTTGGGGGCTATTTACCTACCACCCATGGCGAGGTACCCACCAACCTACCTGGGGCATGCCTAGGAACTTATCCAGCGGGTGTCTACCTACCTAAATAGGGCCTGTCTAATTACCTGGGGCCCTGCCCATTTGCCAACCTACCTAGGGTCTTGACTACCAACCTGGTAATATAATTGAGAGGGAAGCAGCCCATAATTGTAGCATTATCTCCAGGGGTCAGTTCTCTCCCCACTCTCCAACCCCTTAGGATACTAGACCTCTAAGTTATATCTTGTACCCGCTCTCCCACCCCTGGGAGGTTTGTACAGAGGTGGGAATAGATAAAGAGATGCTGGAAAAGTGAGGATTCTAAGATATTTGTGTGTAAATTCTGCAGGGACGAGTGGTGGCTGGGACAAGTCATCATGACGGCGTCGAACGGATGCAGAAGGGAAGGAAAAAAGAACGACTCAAGAGAAGAGAACGACTCATCAGATAAGACGTCTCCGGTGAGTCCCTGATTTCAGGGGTTATTTTACTTCTTTACTGGATCAGTGCTGTATTCACTGTAATGTGATGTGACCCAAGCTGGTGTCAGATCACTATGTGGTCTCCATATGGAGGTGTTGTAGGTTATATCGGCGTTAGTTTAGTGGCAGTGTACATGTGTACCTGATTGTAAAAGAGTGAACACCTGACTCTGTGTTAGGAGTTACACTTTTACTTTCTTGCTGGTGATTATTTTAGAAGGTGGTGAGTGGCGTGACCAAGGGAAACGTGGAGGGGAGATTGTAGGTGGGCTGGTGGGGGGGATATGGATGGAGCAACTTAGCCCTGTGTCTATGATATGCTAGATTGACAGATATGTGAGACAGACAGATATGTGACTCACTTGGTATAGTACTACACAATATAGTTCTTTTTTGCATACTGTATTATGTGGTAAAATGGGCGCATTTATATCCTAGAGGCCGTTTTTTTTTTGGTGGGGTTGGGGCATCGGGTTGAAGGTGACGGGGCGAGTGGGTTGGTGGGTTTTAAAGGGGAGGCCCAGGTGCTTCAGCTGTATGTGGCCCTGAAATTTCTGTTGGCGGCCCTGCTGGCAGTTAAATGTCACCGCTGTAGAAGTTACTAGACATTGCCTGATATCACTGCTTAGTGCTGTTCACTTTCAAATGGAGATGTCACAACAACTCTACAGAAGACCTGGGGAGAGCATCAGAAGTGGTATCACAGTGAAGGGGGTGACTATTAAGGTGAGCATAGCTTTTCTTTTTTATTTTACGAAAGCAGCAGCAGTAATTTATTTTAATAAAACTCACATGTACTATATGGCTGAGCCACGAGGTCACCTACAGATATTGTCTGACATTAATAGGAAATATGTTACTATTATCTCCTATCCCCTTGGTGTTTTCAACTGGGCAAGTTGTAGGGAAGAACTGGGGTGCAGTGATCTTTAAGATAGTAAAAAGAGGGCATGGACTGATCTGCAAAGCCAACGTTACCTTTATCTTCAACATATGAACTGTGCAACATATAACACAGTGCTTTATATGGGAGATATTAGTTCCTGGTTCCATATGTCTAGACAAATATCTTTTCTGAGGTTCATAACTTTGAAACTGTACTTATTTAAATTTTTATCCAAAATGATTACTGATAAGAGGGACAACGCTACTACCACAACTAAGAACTATTAATTTTTTGGCCAAACACCACAGAAGACTTCATATATACAAAAGGTGTCAAAATGTAATCTATTCTAAACAATAGACTCCAGATTTAACAGATAATTTATCTTCAATGGATGTACTGTCGCTTACGTCTGATATTAAAGGGGTGTTCTCGCCATGCGGTGTCCAGAACCTGCTCTTCACAGCCAACTTCAGATCTCCACTTCCTGTTTAGGCTATGGGCAGTTCTACAGCAGTGACTGACATTTCAGCTCTGCTATTACTAGCTGAGTCTGTTAGAACGACATTGGAGATGGAGGGGTTTTAACAGCTGGGCACAAGGTTACTGAGCCCTAAAGGGTTAAAGGGGATATATCGCTTCGTTCAGTTCAGCTGTTTTCTTGAAGCTTGATTCTCTCAGTTCCTGAAATCCAGAGGCATTTCTTCCCCTCCCAGCTGTGTGTCTTAACTGAAGGGGGATGACATCATCCTCCCCTTCACTGTTCATGCTCGCTCCCAAGTAAGTGTGTTCCCCCCCTCTCTGTCTGAGTCCACATGTCACTGTCCTCTCCCTATGCAGTCTTATTTTGTAAGTGCTGTTTACATACCACAGGCTGCATTCAGTCTAGACAGCCTTCTATGAACTCACAGCCCAGTCTTCTATGAACTCATCCAGAGCACAGATTTATCTCCCTTCTATACTTACACAAGGCACAATTCTGCTGTTTTCTGATTGTAGAAGCAGCTTCAGTGTCACTGAGGAGCTGCTAGCTGTATAGAGTGAAATTGGTGCCAGCCCCTTATACGCAGGAGTATTAGGCACTGAGGCACAATTCTGCTGTTTTCTGATTGTAGAAGCAGCTTCAGTGTCACTGAGAAGCTGCTGGCTGTACAGAGTGAAATTGTTGCCGGCCCCTTATTCTGAATGATAGGCAGGAATGCGCACTCCCGTGAATACGACCGGGGGCCAGACAGAATGTAAATTAGTAAAACACATCAGCTAATGAAATGAAAGGAGGAGGGATCTGACCTGCACTGGGGAAGTGTTTACAGAAAACGAAAATAAGACAGCTTTGCAAATGACATCCAATTGCAAAGTTGCTTGTTTTAACTGTCCCCTTATTCTGAAGACCATTTAATGTAATGATACAACCCCTTTAAAGATAAACAAGCTGCTGATATGACAAACCAGGAAGCAATGTTACCAACCCGGCCAGAGAGAGGTTGTTGGTAACCTAGAGAAGCTTGCATAGGATATAAGAACTGCTCCAACTTTAAAAGGAAAAGCAAAATGAGAACAGCAATATATTTGGTAATAGTTTCTGTTTACATTTGCCTACACTGTGAAAGGTAATCAATATAATGGGAAGACCCTTTTAACCTGCAGTGTCTAGACACAACTAACGACTCATCTGTTATTGCCATGCTGATGTCTGTGTCAAAGGTCATGGCAGTAAAGCAATCAAAGCCTTCAATAAGGGATGTCTTGGCCGCAATTTATAAATGTAATGTAAATGTAAAGTCAGTTGAGATTGAAAAAAGAATAAGCATTTGGAGAATTTTATGGATGTGTTACAAATAGACTGTAAAGAACCTGTTTAAAAACGTGAGGATAAGTAAGTAGTTCTTAAGGACCAGTCACTTTACTGTATATTTTGATGTACAATTTATGGTTTGTGAGATTTCTAGTAAGAAGTGAAGGTCAAAATTGTGCTGTATTCATACAAAGCTTTTGAAATATGTGATTGTGCTTCATATTGAATGTCACTTCATATCTGAAAAAAATGTATTCCTGGAAATAAGCATAGACAGTTCTCGGCGACATTAATTAATCAAGTGACTTAGACACTGTATTAAAGTAGTTGAAAGAAATCTCTGATTTAACATATGATAGATCAAAAATAATGGCCTTTCCTGACTGCTCTTTGAAAACTGAAAAAAGGTTTAAAGTTTGTAGCAATAAAAAAAAGACTAAAATCTGCTGGACAATCTTAGACTCATATTTTACAGGAAGAATAGCACAGCATGCAGCTATTATGTCAAAGCGAAGGACTCCCATGATGGACCTGATAGACACCATTATAAGTCAGTGGAGTTTGTTTGGTGCCACTGGTGCTGAATCCATCACATTGAATCAGATAAATGATCCGTGAGCACAGCTTGGGCTGCAGTGTAAATGCTATAGACACCTGTGAACACCATTTTTTATTGCATTACATGTGGTTTTAGAAATAAAACAGATTTGCAATTGGTAGTAATGGTTTTTCATTTATTTAGTGTAAGCACAAATCTAATACAGCTTAAATTAGGCCTCAGAAAACGAGCGAGGGGCTTCAGACTAAGCCATAAGAGAGCCATCTGATGGAATAAGCACGGGACGGCATTGAGTAGCTTTTATTGTATTGTAATACTTACAAGCTACAGAAGCTCATCTAGGAATTTTTCAATTGAAATGATTTGAAAGTCTGTTTTATATTAAAAAGTACATACAATGCAATTAATAAATACATATGTTGATAGGTGTCCATAGATTTTAGGTGTAGCTGCACTTCGTTGCAACTTCTCCTGTCAACTCAGGCTGATAGAAAGTAACTTAAAACTTGGGCAAATAATTTGTGCGGAATGCCTCCCTCAGCTTCACACTATGCAGCTTTCAGCAAAAGTCCCTTCGGGCATGGTACATCCTCTCTTTCCATCTGTTGCTTCAATCCCCATAAGGGCTTGTCTCCATGGCATTGGTTTGCGGCTGGTTTTTCAGACGGTTTTCGGTTTTGAAAACCGTCTTAAAGACCGGCCGCAAACTTTTCAATGGACCGCTATGGAAAACCCGTGCAGCGGGTTATCGCGGAGAAACTAAAACAGTACAAATACCGGTCCGATAAACCGACCGGTATTTGTCCTGTGCCGTGTAAATGGCCCCTAATGTCCCTATCTCCTTTATCGGATCCCTTTTAAAATAAAATGTTCTCTATACCTCCACACATTCTTTCTTCCTCTGTATGTGCTCAGTCCATACCTCCATAAATCTCCTCACCTCCTTTTCATGCCCCCTCAATAATAAAATGGTCTTTGGTGCCCCATGCCTTCTTTCTTTGTTTTTATGTGCTCAGTCCACAAATAACATGTCTCTCTACTTCTTTCCATGTCCACCTAAATAATACAGTTTCTTTGGTCCTGCCTTTTCCCTTATCCGTGCCCTGGCAATAATATAATATATTCTAAGAATTGCTCCTCTTCTCTTCCATTGTCAGTATTAGAGTTGTGAGCTCTATCCTCCAGAATAGCCATTTCAAATTCTAATATGCATATAATTTAGATATTGTGAATTTCAGCTCCCACTTTAATTTTCTTACTTCTGCTCAGAAAACTAAAAAATCACCCTGTTAACATGTGATTACAAATATATGTATGGGTAAAGACTCTATTAGGTACCAAAATTTAGAACCATAGCAAAACTAAACCAACACGGTAAATCATGAATAAAAATATGATTTTATTGATATGTCATTAAAAATACAACTACTAATTAAAATTAAAAAAAAACAGTGATGAAATATACATTGCCCAATAGAGTGCCCATGAATCACTAAATACATTTAGATAACATGATAATTGCAAAACTACATAATATAACAATGCAATACAAGTGAAAACATGATGGAAATGAGTACTTAACCACGAGGTACAAAAGGCCATCACGTGCATCCACAATGATGTTTCGCCTGCACGTTAGTTTAGTTTTGGTATGGTTGCACTTCTGCTCAGAGTAGTACTGACCACACAATAAAACAGGGACTATAAGGGTATGTTCACATAATGTAATTGCGGAGAATACTTTAGTGCATAATTGCGCCAAAGTACGCCTCGCGAATATGGTACAAATAATTAACAAGTACAGTACTCATTGAGTGCTGTGTAAAATCACCGTTGTTGTTCAGATGAGTTTGTGATTGTGTTTCTTAGCACGTAATGTACGCCCGTAAAAAAAGAAGTGACTGAAAGGATGAGAAATAGAAAAGTACAGTACGTGGGGCAGAAAGCTGACTCACAATGAAAGTACGCGCAGGTCAGCAACAGTGCAACTGAAGGCGTATTGTGGCACGTACAGTGGGGGAAAAAAATATCTAGTCAGCCATCAATTGTGCAAGTTCTCCCTCTTAAAAAGATGAGAGAGACCTGTAATTGACATCATAGGTAGACCTCAACTATGAGAGACAAAATGAGAAAACATATCCAGAAAATCACATTGTCTGATTTGGAAAGAATTTATTTGCAAATTATGGTGGAGATTAAGTATTTGGTCAATAACAAAAGTTCAATACTTTGTTATAAATCCTTTGTTGGCAATGACAGAGGTGAAACGTTTTCTGTAAGTCTTCACAAGGTTGGCCCAAACTGTTGCTGGTATGTTGGCCCATTCCTCCATGCAGATCTCCTCTAGAGCCATGATGTTTTGGTGCTGTCGCTGGGCAACACTGACTTTCAACTCCCTCCAAAGGTTTTCTCTGGTGTTGAGATCTGGAGACTGGCTAGGCCACTCCAAGACCTTGAAATGCTTCTTGCGAAGACACTTCTTTGTTGTGATGGCGGTGTGCTTGGGATCATTGTCATACCAAAAGACCCAGCCGCATTTTATCTTCAATGCCCTTGCTGATGGAAGGAAGTTTGCACTCAAAATCTCACGATACATGGCCCCATTCATTCTTTCATGTACACGGATCAGTTTTCCTGGTTACTTTGCAGAGAAACAGCCCCAAAGCATGATGTTGCCACCCCCATGCTTCACAGTAGGTATGGTGTTCTTTGTATGCAACTCAGCATTCTCTCTTCTCCAAACACGACAAGTTGTGTTTCTACCAAACAGTTCTACTTTGGTTTCATCTGTCCTTATGACATCCTTCCAATACTCTTCTGGATCATCCAAATGCTCTCTTGCAAACTTCATACAGGCCCAGACATGTACTGGCTTAAGCAGGGGGACACGTCTGTCACTGCAGGATCTGTGTCTCTGGTGGCGTAGTGTGTTACTGATGGTAGCCTTTGTTACGTTGGTCCCAGCTCTCTACAGGTCATTCACTAGGTCCCCCGTGTGGTTCTGCGATCTTTGCTCACCGTTCTTGTGATAATTTTCACCCCACAGGGTCAAATCTTGCGTGGAGCCCCAGATCGAGGGAGATTATCAGTGGTCTTGTATGTCTTCCATTTTCTAATTATTGCTCCAACAGTTGATTTCTTCACACCAAACTGCTTGCCTGTTGCAGATTCAGTGCAGGGCTACAATTTTATTTCTGGTGTCCTTTCAGGACTGTGAGAGCCAGAAAACTTGCTTGTTTGTAGGTGACCAAATACTTATTTTCCAACACAATTTGCTAATAAATTCTTTCCAAATCAAACAATGTGATTTTCAGGATTTGTTTTCTCATTTTGACTCTCATAGTTAAGGTCTACCTATGATGTCAGTTACAGGCCTCTCTCATCTTTTAAAGTTGCTCAATTGGTGGCTGACTCAATACTTTTTTTCCCCAATGTAACTGTCTGAACATACTCTTACAATAAATTTATTTATAGTCTCACTGCTAATTGTTTAGATCCATCTTGGGGACCGACAGAGCGGACCCAAAAACGGATCCTAAAAGCACTTGTAACACGGAGTGTAAACTCTGTGTGAACAAGCCCTAAATGCTACATAAGGCTTTTATAAATAATAAATGTCAATAATAAAAACAAAGATTACATTTTTTTTATATGAATGCATTAAAAAACACCACTACAATTACAAACAAACAATAAATAGAGCAAAAACTGGTATAAAGACAACCTGGCTAGACTCTGAGAGTAGAGTAGTCAGTCTGAATTTGAAAATTTTCCCTCTGTAGTTAAGGAAGTTCTCATGAGGAAATCTTTTTAAGCTCAGATAAGGAGGAGATTGATTTTACAAATAGGATACAATTTTTTTAAAGAAATATGAATAATATGATCCCATCTCCACCAAGGTCTTCATTTATGGATGAGCCAACAGTTCAGTTCTTTTTCAGCCTGAGCAAAAGAGCTGTATCATATGTTTTAAACATTTTCGGACCTTAACCTAGTATATACAGTATAGTAGTACTAGAACAAAATAATTTTGTTCACCATTTTATTGCTGCTTTTAAATTTACCACACATTTTAGGAGTAAAAAATGGCAAGATATATATATATATACATACACACAGGCGGTCCCGTCTTACAACGTTCCGACTTACATCCGTCCACTAGTTACAAATGCAGACTTATGGGGCGTGCTGACACTGAGTCACACCCCATAATAACCAAGTGTCAGCATGCCACAGCAGCACATGAGATACAGAAAGTTTCAGCATGCCACAGAAAGTGAGGCGAAACCTTCTAAACAAGGGCACAGACAGCAAAACAAATCTAAAAATGGTTCCCTACACTATCCAAAAATAAAAAATAAAAAAATTGCTGAAGTTACATTTAATAAATATACCAGTTCTGACTTACATACAATTTCAACTTAAGAACAAACCTACAGTCCCTATGCCGTACATAACCCGGGGACTATCTATCTATATCTATACTGTATATATTATCCTGCCTACTTAAATTCTGGATGGATTTTTATAAAGACAACCTGGAATACAGGGGCGATGCGAGGGTCCCAAAACATCCGGGGCTCGGGCCCTTAAGTTTTTCTGAGTAGGGCTGGGTTCACACGGAATTTTTTGTGTCTCATTGTGAACTGCGGATGTATTTTTACAGAGAAAAACCTTTGTATGTAGGGTCAGGAGAATATAAGTGATTACACTGCAGTTACATTTAGTGACTCACAGGAGACGTCTCTGAAGAGTTGTTCTCTTTCTCTTCTTCTCTATCTGGCCCAGACGCCATGACGTCCTCTCCTGGCAATGACTTTCACTGTAGAATATACAAAACAAACATCTTAGACTCCTCATTTTATCAGCATTTCTCTACAATTTCCTATCTCTTTACAAAATACCCATCTATAGTGCCCCAAATTGTAGTAATTACCCCCTTGTAGGTAAATATGTGCCCCCTAAAGCCAGGAAGTAGCCCACTGTCGCCAGGTTGTAGCCCCCTATAGACCATGAGTTGCACCCTCTAGATAGGTTGCAGCCCCCACTCGCCAGGTTAGTAGCCCCTCTAGCCAGGTGACTGACCTCTGTAGCTAGGTTACTGCCCCCTGTAGCCAGTAATATGTCCCCTGTAGCCAGTAATATGCCCCCTGTAGCCAGTAATATGCTCCTTGTAGTCAGGTTATTAGTCCCCTGTAGCCAGGTTACTGCCCCCTTAGCCAAGTAATATGCCCCCCTTAGCCACATATAATATGCCCCCTTAGCCACATATAATATGCCCCCTTTGCGACATATGCCTCCTTTGTGACATATGCCCCCTTTGCGACATATGCCCCCTTAGCCACATATAATATGCCCCCTTAGCCACATATGCCCCCTGTAGCCACATATGCCCCCTGTGCCATATGCCCCCTGTAGCCAGTGATCTGCCCCCCCCCTGTAGCCACATATGCCCCTGTAGCCACATATGCCCCCTGTAGCCAGTGATCTGCCCCCTTAACTAATAAAAAAAAAAAAAATACTTACCTAATGAGGCACGGTCCGCGCGTCCTGGTCCTGCAGCTTGAGAGCGAATTAATCTGCCTACCGACGCCCCTGCTGGAATATATTGGTCAAAATACCCTTACTAAGCCCTATACAGCTGGGGGTCTATCCAGCTGTATAGGTGACCTATACACTTGGAGGCTATGGCAAGAGCTCCCTGCCATGCAGAGTACTCAGGTGGATCAGAAGCAGGATTGCGGCCCTCCGAAGTATACGGCACAGGCAGTGTGAGAATGTTAGGTTGGCCCTTAGGTAGTAATTTTATTGGATCTTGGTATCATAGGATTTTTTTTTAAGTAACAATCATACATTTGGTATATTTGCTCCATGTACAGATGTATTTGGTAACTGTATGACTGTTATATATAGTATATTTCATTGTCATACCTAGATGAGTGCTTTTCAAAAGGTAAATTTGTCAGTACTGATTTTCATTGTACAGCATACTGCTGAGGTGATGAACACAATCTATGTGGAATACTTATAAAATTAGTGCCAGAAACATACGTGTTTTTTTTTCTCTGTAAAATTACATGTCGCGGTTCACGATGTGGCATGCAAAATGCTGTGTGAATACAGGCCTCCTAAGCAAAACATAACACAGAGCGTCAGGGCCCAGGATGTTTTAGGACCATAGCAATGCATATTGGTGCTAGGAGGGTACAAGAGAGACAGGAAGAGACGTAGTCAGCGGTACAGGCAACTGACCAGAGCAGGCGGCAGGCAGGAGATTAGTCAGGAACATAAAGGCAAAGTTCACAACCAGAAAATATGGATATGGGCAATAGGCACAAATGCTCAGATAAAATACACCACCAACTGACAGGGAGGAAGCATGGAGGTGTCCAGATTATGACCCTGGCAGAATGCCATTGGTTCCAGAAACGTTGGGTGGTGCGCGCTGGCCATTTAAATTAGACATAGACAGGTAAGGAGCACAGGAGGAGACTGGACGTCAGTGGGGAGTGAAGAAGAGTAGAACACCAGGAAAGTGCAGCACAGGTGCATCCGTGGACCGGAGCATGGACCGGGGCGCATGCCGTGACAATTTGTTGAAGTAACAATACCTGTTGTCTTAAGACTTCGGGACCGTCATCTGTATTACCATTATTTTTATCATTTTTATTAAAATATACTTGGTTGATCTTTTAGACAGGTTTATTTATTATGTAAAATAATAGTTATGTTTGTTTTTGGCACACTTACACTAATACATTAACATATTACATAAAAAAGTTATGGGAGAAAAAAAGTTTTCTGGTTCTTAAAGATTAAAATTAGTGTGGTCCCAAACTATTAAGACACTTTAGTCATGTGCCAAATGTATTTACTTAAGACATAAATTAAAAACCCACAATAAAATAGTGACATTTTTATGGAGGATTTTTTAGTTGTAACATGAATATTAGGGGGTTAACACCAATCTTTAATCTAATTATAATCGATACAAAATCAACCTAAAGTGACTGGCTTTATTTCATTATGTGAATAAATTAAAATAAGTTTATTAACAAGTTCTTCATTTTAGTGGAGGTCAACTGCAATATACCTTATATACTCGAGTATAAGCCAACCCGAGTATAAGCCGAGGCACCTACTTTTGCCACAAAAAACTGGGAAAACTTATTGACTCGGGTATAAGCCTAGGGTGGAAAATGTGGCGGCTACTGGTAAATTTAAAAAATAAAAATGGATACCAATAAAATTAAATAGGCAGGTATAGACAGTTTAATATCCCCCATAGGCAGTTATATGTCCCCCATAGGTAGTTATAGGCAGGTATATGTCCCCCATAGGCAGTTATAGGCAGGTATATGTCCCCGGTAGGCGGGTATATGTCCCCCATAGGCAGGTTATATGCAGGTATATGTCACCCATGGCAGGAATTGGCAGGTATATGTCCTTATAGATAGGTTATAGGCAGGTATAGGCAGGTTATAGGCAGGTATATGTCATTATAGGTAGGTTATAGGCAGGTATATGTCCTTATAGGTAGGTTATAGGCAGGTATATGTCCCCATAGGCAGGTAATAGGCAGGTTATAAAAAAAACAAAAACAAATACATACACTTACCTCACTCCCTCACTGTCCGGCATCCCACGCGCTCTCCTCCGTCTTGGGGCACAGGCAGGGTGATGTCATCAGGCCGTGCACGCAGCATGATGACACACGCTGCCTGTGCCGGAAACTCCAGACGGCTGCGAGTCTGCTTGCGGCCGTCTGGACTGCGGAGCGGGGAGCGTTTGCTCTCTGCACCGCAGTGGTATCTTCGCCTCTATGCGCTCCCAGAGGAGTCGCATACAGGTGAAGAGATCACCGACAGTAACGGGCCACGGCAGTGCCCGTCGCTGTCAGCTGTACTCGGCATTCTGCTATATGCGCTCCCTGAGGAGTCGCATGTAGCAGAAGTGTCCCTGCCGGCGCACGGGCCCTTGCAGCGCCCGAGCGCCGACAGTGACTCGAGTAGACGCTGAGGAGGGATTTTTCAGCACATTTTTTGTGCTGAAAAAACTTGGCTTATACTTGAGTATATACGGTATGTAAAAAAAACTGGCTAATGAAGTCAAAAGAGGAGAGATGTGATCTTCAATTAATCAGTCTGATGAAAATAAAAGATAAGGAGGACATGTATGAAAACTGTCTAGGTTTAAGACTTTCTTTGTTGCCCATAGCAACCAATCAGAGCCCCCCTATCTTTCATAAGGGGGAGCTCTATTTGGTTGCAATGAGCAACAAGGAAAGTCTTAGACCTAGAATGTTTTCATACATGTGGCTCAAAGAACTTATAAACTGACCCTTCATTAGAGGTTCTGATAATTTTTTTTTTAGACCAGTCAACTAATATTGATGGACCCAGAACTGGTAAAATCCTGCATAATATGGCTTTGTTAATAACATCCCATAGATACTTGAGTTCTGCTAATTGTACCCCTGTAAACTTCAAGGTTCTCTCCCCCCCCCCCCCACAAAGATTTTTTTATTTTTAGACCCCCTTAATTTGTTGAAATTAATGAGCAACAATGAAAATATATGGAATCTCCAATTTAGGAAGCCATGAATAGTACTTGGACAGTTCTATTATAGTAAAGTTCCACGTTTACTCCTTGATTTACTCTTTGATAAACTCCTTAAAGAGGTTTGTCCAGTAGAAAGTATTTTCTTAATCAGATCTTTCCAAAAAATAGCCACTTTTAAATGTATTTTGAAGTGTATTCTGAAATTGTCCAAGACAGTCTTCAATCTCAATATTTTCTCATCTATTGACTCTAGTTAACTTCTAAGCTGATGGTTAAGATGAAATACAAAATTAATGAAGGCTGCCCAAAATGTCTCTGGGGGAAATGTGGATTTGGATCTTAGTTGGAGATGGTATAAATTGCATCGCCTTTTGGACCAGGTGTTGGATAACATCTATTTCCAATCTGAATATTTTTCCTTGAATTTACATTATTTTGAGAGTGTTGGGCATTTTTGTTCTTACTTGTAGTGCTTCTTTGGCTACCTGGAACTTAATAGAATAGGCCGATGGAAGAGATGTTTATGTTCATATTCATTTGTATGACTTAAGTATGTTATACAAATGTTGAATAGTTCAACTTGATGTGTTTATGAACATCTGGAGACCGTGGTTTGAATCATTACATGATGAACATGATGTATATTTATGAATTGATGACTCTAAGGCTATGTTCACAGGGCTTAACTGCGGGACGTAATTACGCCCCGCAATTACGGCGGGTGGACGGGGGGGGGGCAGGGGAGGGGGGGGGGCCGGCACCTCGCCGGCCCCATAACTTGTTTTTCCAAAGGGCCGTAACCCCTGATAATTCACATTCTTTATCTCCCCGGGGGGAGGAGGGAAACTAATCCATGTTCTCATGAAATGTGGTTACCGAAAAATAGCCTTTTCAGCCCATAATTTGGCATTGGTGGAATTTTATGGACCAAAATACGGCCCATTTTAAGCCGTGTGAACAGGGCCCAAAGGCCACATGTAAAAAACTTCTGGTGTAAACTTTTTTTTGCCATAGCAACAAATCAGATGCCCCTCTCTTTTTTTGCGATCACTATATGAATAAAGGGGGCCTCTGATTGGTTGCTATGGGCAACAAAGTGATTTTGCCCTAGCTTTTTTCATACTGGCCCTAATTTTAAAGGGTTTTTCCCTTTCCCCTTCGATTTTTGGTAGGTTTTTAATTTTGGTTCCACATTTATTTTTGTGTATTGTGTTTTTTTAAGTTTGCTGTGTGATACAATTGTTATCTAATAGTAGTATAAAATAATTACCTGTAAAAAAAATTAAAATATAAAAAGCACTATAACAGCAATGGCCGTTTTCAGTTTGTCTCCTAGGACCTCTATAATTAATGCAAGTGCATATGATTTACAACAGTCTTTCCACAATCTTCTCTACTTGTTTTCAGGTTGGATTGTGGACCTATTTCCCATGTCCCCCAAAGGGTCCCAGTTCTGGATGTTCATACATGGCTCTGTAAAAAACTGGCCTAAGACAATCTTAAATGACTTCTCAACAGTTGAGCTGTATAAAATTTCCCAAGAGAGGGTCCCTTTATTGTTTTGGGGGTTTGCTGGTAAAAAAGCAATCGGGAAAACCCCTCATAGTAAAATCTGGGTTCAAATAAAACAAAAGAATATAGTCAGACTTCCTGATTTTGGGTTTCCGTGTATGTGTGGCACTGGTTTGAGTAAAATGCCCCTTTGGGTGACCTTGAAAAACCATCTTTACCCTCTAATTTGGTTCCTCGTATCCTGATTTTACTTTTATTTCCTTTGCTTATATGTTGACGACTAGAAAAATTATTTCTAAGTATAGTTTCTAGTTTAGGACATATTTTTCATTTTTCTGAATTTGAAAGTCTTATTTGTACTGTTATTGTTATTCTGCAACTGAAAAAACTAAAAAACTTTACTGTCAAATCGCAAAAAGTATCCACTAAATTGTACTAAGAAGCATACTGTAAGTACCTGTGCATTATAGCGTTCCTTTTAAAGGATTGTTATTTGGTTCATTTTTCTGCTTTTTTCTATAAATTAAAACACCCCCTATGCTCCCCCGTCTTTTTGAGTTACTTTTTTTTAGCATCACTATTTACATCCTCAAAAAATACAGCTACAACAAAAAGAGTTTACCCTACGGGTAACTAATGCATAAAATTATTCCCAATGGTCGGTCCCCAAATAAGGCTGATGTAACAAGAGGTAGTGGTCCGCTGGACCACCCAAGCGATGGGTAAGCCTTCCCCGGGGGAGGGAAATTAAGTAGCCCCCGGGTTTTTCACCAAGCCCGCCCAAACGGGGGGGCTTGCTGGGCGGAGAACTACCAGGTCGTCCCACGGGCGGATTGCTTGCGGGGGCACCAGGCTTGCGTGGTAAAAAATCGTGAGCGAGGCGAAGTCGGGGACGGGCAAGAGGTCAGGGCAGCGGCAAGGGTTCGGGCAAGCCGAGCGAAACGGTTCGGTACAGGGACCAGGAAACAAGGCGAAAGAACTTTCTCTGAAGGCAGTAACCGCTAAAGACCCGGAAAAGGGTGCCGGAAAGGGGGGGGTTTTAAATGGGGTCACCGCGCCTTAACCAAAAAAGGCGTACCCCCCCTTTAAATCCTGGAGACCGGGCGCGCGCGCGCCTAAGGCCGGGCAGCCACCCAGGCCCGGCCAGGAGAACGGGGGGGACGGGGAGCGGGGAAAGGGGTAAGGGGGCACCCGGGCCCCGACCCCGGGACCGGCAGGGCCCCGACCCCGGCGGGGGGCCCACGAGTGCGCCCCAGCCGGGGCGAGGGCTGCGGGACCCTGGACAGTACCCCCCCCCCTCCCGGGCCCTCCTCCTTTTTTGGTTCGGGGGAAAACCGCAATGAGACCGGGGGTCCGGGATGTTTTCCTCGGGTTCCCATGCTTCCCCTCCGGACCGAACCCCTCCCAATCAACCAAAAATTCCCGTTACCCAAACCCACCTTAGCCAAGCCTTTGCCAAAATTTTGGTTGAGGCTACAGACCGGGAGGGGGGGAAAACTTTTCTGGGAAGCGGTTCAACACGACGGGCTTCAGGGGGGATAGGAAAAAAATTAGGGATCCCCCATGGTGGGTGGGAGTGGAGCTTATATGTACTGGATTAAAGCTAGATTTCAAAGGGCCCCGGGAACTGGCCCACTTGTAGCTGGGGATTTAAACCCCTGACATTTTTTGGCGGACAGCCAACTTTGTCCCCGGGAGTAAAGTTTGGGAGGGGTCTCCTCTTTCTGCCGCCGGGCCTTATAGGGGCAGCACAGCTGCAGGGATGACGAGTCTGCCCCCCAGATGCCAGATAAGCGGGCCAAGGCATTACAGGGGGCACCTCGGGAGGAGGCAGAGGGGGGGGGGGCGGGATGCCGACCAATACACAAAAAAGGGAACGCGCCCAAACCCCGGGAATCCAGTGAGTTGTATGAAATTGGGCCCGGGTAGGAGGTGGGGCCCAATCCCTGGCGGCGAAAACAAAATGATAATAAGCCCAAATTTGATTGCCCTCTCACCTGCCCTAATTGGGGAAAGGTAGGATGAAGAAAAGTCAACTTCACCCAAATGGGGAGCAGAGTGCGGCCAGAATTGGACCGAACTGCACCCCACGATCAGAGACGATGTCTGGGGCGGGCCCGTGAGCGGAAGATTGACAAAGAACGGGGGAAGACGGGGTTTGGGAAAGGGTAACCCTGGCAGGGGGAAAAGTGTGACATCTTCGAAAACCTATCCAAATCCCCCAGATCAGGGTGTTACCCGAAGAGGGGGAAGGTCGGTGATGAAACCTCGCCACATAGGCCATGGAGTACGGGTTAGGCGGGGGGTTCGCAGAGCCTGGGGGGCCCGTGCCGGGCACCTTTTCCGGGCACAAGTGCACAGGCATCTACAAAGCCCTTAGTATCTTTAGCCCCCCGGGCCAACCATAAAACCGAGAGATCAATTGGAACATCGGGGGCCCCCCCGGATGTCCTCAACAACAAATGTCCCCCAATTCGGATTCTCTTGCGCAATTTGGGCCGAACTGGGTCTTCCAGGGGGGATTGCCGAAGGAGGGCAGGTGCTTTGGGATCAGGCTTCCCGGGAGGTAAAAAATTTTGGGGGCTGCGGCCCCCTCCTGACGTCAAGCGCGGAGAGGCATCTCCCCTGACGTTTTTTTCAGGGGGGAAAATGGATCCGGAATCAAATCTAAAAAGAAAAAAAACCCACCGTGCTTGCCGGGGGGGTTTGAGGCCTGGGCCGACTGGGATACTGAAGTTTTTTGTGATCCGTAAATACCTAAAAAGGTGACGAGCTCCCTCTAGAAATCCCGCCATTTTCCCCCGGGCCATTGATTGCGAGTAATTCTCGGCCCCCCAATAGCATATTTCCCCTTCCGCCGAGGGAAAAGGGTTTTAGAAAACCCCGGGGTGGTATTTTTCCCCTTTGGGCCCCCTTTTTTGATAAGATAGCTCCGCCCCCACAGAAAGGCATCCATCCAGAGCAAAAGGGGCTCTCGGGGTCAGGGCGTGACAAAATGGGTGCGGAAGCAAAGGCCGACTTCAAATCTGAAAGGCTTTTCGGCCCCGGTGGCCAACATTGGGATTAGCCTTTTTCCGGGTGGGGCCCAATAGGCCACAAGTAGGAAAGAGGATAAACTGTCGATAATAATTCGCAAAACCCAAAAAAAAATTGAAAGGGTCGAAGTCCAACAGGTCGGGCCATTTCAGGTAGCAACACTTTGGGGATCCATTTTGTAACCCCGGGCGGAGACGATTAACCGAGGGGAAAGGCAGACTGGTTTTGTGGAAAACACACTTCTCAAAAATTGGCTACAGCGGGTTTTCTGCAAGGCGTTTCAGGACTAGGGGTACCTTGATAGATGGGTCCGGGGGCAGGGGAGAAAACCGGTTGTCCCTCCCGGGAAAAATGACACAGGTTAAGCAGGTCCCCGAAATGTCGTTTTCAACTCTTGAAAACCGCGGGGGCTTTCACGCCCGAATGGCCCAACCCGTACTCAAAGGGCCCGGGGGGGTATTAACCAGTCTTCCACTCTCCCCTCAGGATTCTTTTAGATTTTTTCCCCGCGCAGTCCAATTTGGGGAAAAACCTTGCACCCTGTAACGGTCAAAGGGGTCCCCTAATTTGGAACGGACTGGTTTTTCCCCGGGAATCTGGTTCAACCCCGGTAGTCGATCAAGGACGGAGAGACCATCCTTTTTCTTGAAAAAAAACCCCCCCTCCTGCGGGGGATAGGGTTCGAAAAAAACCCTTTTGCGGCTTTCCCCGGGTTATCCGACATGGCCCGAGTCTCTGCTGGACAAAGGGGAAACTCTGCCCCGAGGGGGAAATGGCCCCAGAAGGAGGGCAATGGGGCAGTCATGGGGCATGAGAGGAAGGATTCGGCCGTTTCTCCGAAAAGACGCCCCGTAGTCCCGGGATCTGTGGGGAAGACCTGGCGGGCCCTGGAAACTGATGGGGGAAAGGCCCGGCCGGGAACGAAGACAGCCTTCTGGCAGTTGGGCCCCCCGCTAGAACCTCCCCGGGCTCCCATGAGGGCGGGGCATGGGCTGCACCCGGAAGACCCAAAGGGTCGCTGAGGAGACCGAGGGGCATAAAGGGGATCTTCCCTTGTGTAAAACCCCCACCGGGGGGGACAATGGGTTGGGTTACGTGCCGAATGGCCTCAAAAGCTCGCCCCCACAGGGTATCACCCGGGGTTCTCCAAAGGGGGACCGGGAAAGGGGATACTGGGAACAACCAGGGGGGCGGGAAAAAAGTTCCCGGGGGACCAGGTCCGAAAGGCGGGTACCCGAAAAGTGGTCCCGGCCCCCCGGACCAACCTCCTAGTTGGCCTGGAGGAATGTTCACCCTAGGGGCGCCTCTCCGCATAACCTAGGGCGGCGTTTCCCTGCCGCTGAGGGGGAAGCGGGCAACCTTTCGAAAGTATCCGGGGTGGCACAGTAAAGGCACAATTTCTCTGCCCCCCGGGGGGACAGCCCTGTTCGACAGATGTGCCCGGTCCACCGCTGGGTTCTTCATGTAGGGGGCGAAGTGACAGCGTGGGCTTGCGAATCACGTTTCCTGGGTAGTTCTCTTGCCGCCGGGAACAACATCGATCCGAGTACAGTGGAATCAGCTCGCTTAGGGGGGACGGGTCTCTCTAGCCCTGGGGGTCCTAACTCTGCCGGACAAGCCCTTTTTGAAATGGACATTTGCGGGGTCGTTCCAGGGAAGCTCTGGCCGGGCCGAAAAAGAATGCGAGTCGCCGCCAGCAGTCACCCCGGGAAGATTAGTAAAAGGTCTCTGCAGAGGATGCCCTGCCGGGTCTTTTAAAGACACGCAATCTGAAGGAAAGCCTGTGGGCCCTCGTCACCGGATCGCCCCGGGCCCCCGAAGGGGGGGGCCCAAGTGGCTTCCCAAGAGACTGCAAAGAAAGGGCCCCCTTAGAAGTTCGGGGGAAAATTTACCAGCCATAAACCCCTGCATGACATGGGGGAATAAAACCCCCCACATTGAGTCCCCGTCAAAATTGTCAGGTAGTGGTAAGGTAGCCCAGAAGTCCCGGGTGCTGGGGAGGTGTCGCCACAGGAGGAGGAGTCGGGGGCTGTTGGTTTTCCGGAGCGCTCACATGGCGGGCAACGGGTTTAGCTGCTGGGGTTGTGCGCTAGTTTAGTGACTGCTGGCCCTTTCGCCCTGAGATCCGGTTCACTTGGGGAAAGGGAAAACCCTTTGGGGGTTTCCGGGGCCCATCTTTCTGTAACAATGCGGTATGGATCCGCGGAACAACCCCAAGCATGGTGTAAGCCGTACCAGGGGACGGAAAATAAGTAAACCCGGTTTTCCCAGGCCCGGAAAAAAAAAAACGGGGGGACTTGCTCGCGGGGAAACTACCAGGGGTCCCACTGGCGTGATTTTTTGCGGTGGCACCAAGGGATGGTGGTACAAAATCGTGAGACGAGGCGAAGTCGGGGGCACAAAAGGCAGGGGAGGGGGAAAGGGGCGGGTCAAACACAGAGCGAAGAGGGTTTGTACACGGGGTCAGGAAAAAGGGGGAAAACTTTCCTAAGGGAGTACGCGCTAAAGATCCGGGAAAGGTGACCCCGAAGGAAGGGGGGTTTAAAAAGGGGCACCCCAGCCAACCAATAATGGGCTACTGCCCCCTTTAAATCCTGGGGGCCGCGCGCGCCGCCTAAGGCCGGGGATGCGCACTCCGGGGGCCCGGGCCCGAGAACGGGGGGCGCGGGGGCGCGGAGGTAACGGGGGGCCGGGGCCCGACCCAGGCCGCAGGCCGCCCACCCCGGGGGTGGCCGCACGAGGCGCCCCCCGCCCGGGGGGGGGCTGCGGGAACCAACCCTGACACTG
Source organism: Phyllomedusa bahiana (assembly GCA_025379985.1). Taxonomy (NCBI): domain Eukaryota; kingdom Metazoa; phylum Chordata; class Amphibia; order Anura; family Hylidae; genus Phyllomedusa; species Phyllomedusa bahiana. The sequence continues at coordinate 50,079 of JAODAL010008007.1, read as the reverse complement.
ATCAAATGAACTTTTGAAAATACATTGTAAAAAACATTGGGGGAGGGCATTTTCACGGGGATAATACAAAAAAAAAGTCAGTTATTCCAGAACATGGTTAAAAATATTGTTTCTTATTACCTTTTTATTTAAATCAAGCCAACAAGTCTTTGAATTGTGCAGCACTGAATGAATCACCTTTTGCTGTATTTGATGAATGGTCTTCTGCTTGCACAAGTCTATAATATATGAATGTCGTGTGTGTTCTTTTTAAAGCTCCCAGTTTATTTTTAAGTCTGTGTAGGCTTCAAGAAAGCAGTAAAATCCTCTTAGTTCATCCAGTGATCTCACAATAAGGGAAAACTTAAATCCCCGAGTCACACTGTGAAAAGCCCCCGTCCTTCTTATCACACAGATCGTATACAAAGTCACTGAAGAGCGTAAAGGTTGGGTTTGAAATTTTTAGATTCTTCCATTGATCTTTTGGAAAAAGGGAAAAAAAAGTGCGCTGACATCTTTATTTGAAGAATCAACAAAAGTGTGTCTCAAATTGCTTTCACATAACAATTTTTGAAAAAAATAGCGCTTACAGTGAAATAAAAAACAAAATTTAGGGGACACTGAAATTTTGGGATTTGTCAGGAAAAAAATGAATAGTGGGCCCAATTTTCTTTCAATTAACTGTGAATACCGTGGTTTACTTGAAGTCACGGCACATTTTGAACTGTTTTATAGGGGGGAGCTTTTGGAAGGGGTTATGGCCACCACAAAATTGTCCAAAGTTTTTTTACTAAAAACTTAAAGGTTTTTCTCCTAAGCTTTCGCAACTTAGTGTTTTTATCTCTTTCAGTTTCAAATCCAGGGGGATGTCTCCTCCGTAGGCGGGGCCCTCTCCCCATGGCAGTTCTCGCCTCCCCGTAGGTGGGGCTTTCCCCACTCAAAAAATGGGGACTCATCATTTGTGTAGCAGTGGGGGGGAGAATGTCACAGCACGCCCAGACCCCCTGCAATGGCGTTTTCATGACTGCAGAGCTTACTCCCTCCACAACTCCTTTAACTTGAAACCTCTTTGCTTTAAACATTGACAAAACAACCTGAACTATGAAACAAATGGAAAAATGCACCTCTCCCCCCCTTTATCATGCGGGAGTAGAGGGGAGCAACTCTATAAGTTGGGTTTACGGGGGGGAAAGGGAATCAGCCGGGAGACTCATAATTCCCAACCTTTAAAAGGGGCTGGAGATAGCATAAGAGAATCACAGCCTTTTTTTATAAGCCAAGCCACCACATAAAGATGAGGCACCAATTTCACTTTCTTTTCCGTGGATAAACACAAGTGAGGGACCAACACAGCACAGGGGGGTTTTCCTGACCATTGGGGATGCCCAACAACTAAAAAAATACATCAACCAATCACAGCAAAGGGGGGGTGGGACAACCCGAGGGGTGCTGATTTAGCTATAGACACCCACAATTACTCATAGGGTAACTAAATATTTTTTAAACAAACCAATTGCAAAGTGCTTATTTTACTGCCCACATTGCAGATAACTTCTTTATAGAAAACCCCCCTTTAAAACAAAAGTATCCACACAATCGGGTAACCAAGGAAAAACATAAAAATCATCTGCACATACAGTTAAGAGCTGAACCTATCAGCCAAAATGCTCGGTGCCCCTATGCATAAAGGGAATGGGGGAACTTTTTATCATCTTTGTAATTGTAGTAAGTGAAAAAATACTTTCCTCTCTTTTCATACTATTTCCTACACAGGGTAATTTCCCAAGGGGGGCCCAAAAAATAACCTCCCATTAGGGTATTGAGAACACTGTGCTTGTTAAGCCGAGTGGGAATTGAAGCACTGCCTAAAACTGCAGGACACCCAAACTTTTAGGGACAATCTCACGCTGGAAATTAGCCTACTAAACCCCTAATTTTACCCACTTAGTGGTAAACAATATAATGTGAAAAAAGGATATGTGTCACTAATGTACAATATCTATTTAGGTTTCCTCTTATCTACTAATTCATTAATAATCTAAACCCCTTTCATTAATTAATTCATAGGACGCACATGAAATCTGTGTAAACTTTTTTTGCTTATTTTCATCATCAAAAAATAAAAAATTTTTTTTTGGGTGCAGAATAAAACAAAAACTTTAAATTTTTTTTAAAGTTTTCTATTGGTAAAATAAAAAATATAAAAAACTATATAAAAAAGTTTTATTTTAATTGCACCAAATTTCAAATACTTATCACATCATTTACACTGCATGGCAAACACTGTAAAATTGAAACCCAAAAAACAATGGTGGAACTGTGTTTTTTTCTCCCCATTTTCATGGCCCAATGCTATAAAAAAGATGGAACACCTATACGCCAAAAAATGCATAATACACCCCTAGGATGAGATCCATGAAGGGTGTGATTCCAAAATTGGAGGCGTCTTTCTGAAGATTTCACACTGTTCTGGTACTTTGGGCTTTGGTAATACGACATGGCCCTCCACCAAAATCTGCGTTCCCAAAAGCCAATAGTACTCCTCCCAATGATGATGCCCCTGTCATGTGCCCAACAACATTTTACAACCTAAAAAAAAACCCGATATGTGAGTACTGCTGAACTTGGAAGAAATTGCCTATCAAAATTTGTGGTGCTTTATTCCCAGGATTGCTTGTAAATTAAAAAAATTCAGCTAAAATTGCAGATTGTTGTAAAAAAAAATTTTTTTTTCATTTTCACAGTCAAACGCTACAAAAAATTTGTGAAACACCTGGGGGGTTGACGTATTCTCTACAATCCTGTATATATTTCTTAAGGGGGGTGTAGTTTAAAAATATGAAGTTACTTTAGGGGTATTTATTACGTTTTAGCACCTTAGGGGGTCTGCAAACTTCAAATGGCAGCTAAATAAAATTGAAATGAGAAAATGAGACCCACACAAGAATCCTTTAGGAGTTGATCCTGCCTATCTGAGGCTTGTGGTTGAGCCAAATAGCACATTACGCCACATATGGTTTTCTCTGAAAACGCAGAAATTGGGGGAATCAATATTAAGTTGCATTTCCCTGGTCACATCTATTGTGTTCTTGTAAATAATGGATACAAACTGAAAATCTGCAAAAAAGTGACATTTTGAAATCTCACCTCCACGTTGTGTTAATTCCTGTGAAAACACCTAATGGGTCAATACACTTCCTAAAATGTAGTTTAGAATACTTTAAGGGTGTAGTTTCTAGAGTGAGGTCATTATATGGGGGTATCTAACATACAGGACAATCAAAGACACATCGACAACTGGAACTGGTGGCCTAAAAATGATATGCAATTTCTAGCAAATGGGAAAAAATACTACCAAATAAGACAAGGACTTTATTTAACCAAGAATTGTCTTACTTACTTAAAGCAACAATGTGCTCATAGAAAACATTCTCTTAGATATGCATGGTAGGTAAAAGTGTCCAAAAGTTATTCTCCACTACAGTGACACATGACCAGATTCAAATTGGGGCTCTGTCAGAAAGGCCGAAAGGGCTGCGGCGTAGGTAAAGTGGTTGTCCACTCACTGCAAGGATTGCTCTTATGTTAAGATCTTGAAAAAGAACAAGCCACTTTGCAATAACTAAACTGTCCATTAACATAAACTATTTATGGAGATATTCCCCTCTTGTAAGGTGCTCATCAGCTTAATCAGGTCGCTTTTGCTACAGGACCTGTTTCCAATCTCTCATGAAAGGCTGCCAGCACTGGTTGCTAAAGCTACAACCAAGCTTCTACTACAGCACGCCTATGCAAAAGCGCCAGTATACATATGCCCCCTGAAATTCAAATGAAAACAAAGGGAAACAGCCTGAGTAAGATGAATCAAGTGTATTGAACACCCTTTAAAACACAATGCTGTGGAAAACTGGTAATTGGTTCTGAGGCTCCAAAATGTCACCAAATAAAATGCAAAATGAAGATTAAAGAAAACAAAGCAGAAAACAAATACGGATAAAGCACATCCTTACATGTAACATCAGCGACAGCTGTTGGAAGCTGAAAATCACTTTCTATATTGATGACAGGAGATTTTTTGGGACATGTACATTATATACAATGTTCCTTAAAAAAGACAATTATGCAGAATTTAACTGGTGCCCAAAGGAGCCGCTTAACCTGGCACATGTAAAGAGTAGTATAGACAGGTAGTTACTTCGCACTGTACAGTAGAGAGTTGCTGACTGAGACCAACCAATCCATTGCCATGCACTCAACTAAAACAGATACTTTTTACAAGTAGAAATGTTCATGATAATTGGATCTTCCAGTTAATCACATGAGCTGCACCTTGGCAGTCTGTGACATTCTTTGGTGAGTGTGGTTTCAGGATACAATGACCCATTGTATGCTGAAAATATTTGATCCTGAGGCCATTGTTACTTGAGGGACCACCATATAATGCTTTCTTTGACATCTACAGTAGCTTTATAACTAAGTACAATATCATGGTGGCTTCAGGCAGTCAGAATGTTATACTGTTACTCGAGTTTGTACAAAAGTACCATTTTAACAATCGCTACATTTTTGAGCCTATTTTAATGATGCATAAAGCAAGTCACATGCAGTTTGAAGTCTCCATACACATGATTTTAAAAGGGATTTTGTGAAAGTCCCCAGTGGAGCCCAGCTCGTAGTTCACTACAAGCTGGCCTCAGAGAAGGGAGAGGGCTACGCAGTTCTCTGCATTCTTTTCTTTGGCAGTTCCGAATATAACCATGCAAGTGTGCACAGCTATATTCAGAAACTCCCGTAGACATAAATGGGGGAGAGCTGCACAAGCATGGCCCTCTCCCCAGTGGACTTTTCCAAGTGACAAAACTCCCTTAACAAAAGACATTTATGATTTTATGCACTGAAGCTTAAAATTATTTTACTGATAGTTGAGGGTAGGTTTTTAGATACCTTTCACTGCTGTAAAATTATTCTAAAATACATTTTTGACTGTTCTATTTTTTATTATCATGAAACCTTCTTAGTGAACATTCATATGATGGTTTACCAACTGCAAAATCATTAGCAAAAATTTCCATTTTTGTCTGAAAATGTGAGATTTCTCAGCAAAGCAAGTGATTAATTTAATAAGAGAAGGTGAACTGTTCCAAAAAGGAAAGTGTTTCAAAAATGAATGGCTTATGATTAAATCATTTTTCACAGTTGAGGTAGTTTAGTAGGAAAGCTTACAATAACGGAATTAGTATTGTCAGAGATATATGCATTGTACAGAGCTTGTATGAGACATTGCTTAAAATAAGAAATCAAGGAGATTTGAACATGGATTAGACTGCAGTGTCCAACTATACGTTGGAGAGATATTTTGGGTAATTACTTTCACAACAGCTGTTTTTATGCTTTTTTTGTATCTTTTTTGCAGAAAAGCAAATAAATTAAGGGTATCGTTACGGACACAAAACAGACCCTAACATGCATCTAACAATGTGCAGTGTGATTTACATTGCTTTCAATGTAAAGCACGCATCAGCACTGAGACGTCTGATCACCCATGCGTGTTTTACATGCATCTTTCTGATGCATGTTTCAGATCTGTTCAAAGAATTGACTTGTCAATTTCTGATCCATTTGACGCAGCCAACACCCTATTTAAAACTATAGGGTGCGTGTCTGCTGCAGGAAAAAAGCATCCCAACATGCACCACACGTTGGGTGCTTGTTGGATACGTTTTACGCAGTGCTTTTGAATACGTCTTTCGGATCGAATATGTATCCAAAAACGTATTCAAAAACGCTGTGTGAACATACCCTAAGGTTGTACATTTCTGCACAAAAAACACATAAAAAAACGCACCAAAAACGCAGAGGATAATGAGTAATGCAAGTGATACCACTAATGATGGCAACTAAACTGCCTTATATGAGTTAAGCCTGGTTCAATACTGAGTCAGAGGTTCTGTACAGGTTCTGTACATCCGCCGCGCCGATGGATCCCAGTGACTACATTGGAGTCCATCGGGTTTCTGCTGAGATGCCCATTGTTTCAACCATACTTTTTCCATTATTCCCGCTGTAATCTGTGATAGAGGTATACAATAGATTTTCTGACACAGATGTGAACCAGGCCTTTTGTGAAGGTGGAATCACTGCATAAAATGATTGCTGTTCTATAGAACGAAGAGACAATATGTTTGCTATCTTAATCAACCCTTCTAAGAACACAAAGGATTGCCATTACCCAAAGAACTTTTACAATATAGTATGACAACTCCATTGGCAAATTGTGATTAGCTCAGTTTCTTAGAATTCATAAACAAAAACCTAAAAAGGCATATATGAGCTTTAAAAAATTCTAAATATTTTATGCAATAAACATATGAATTAAAAAAACAAAAATTATCCACACGATGCGAAGCACACAGCTCTAGTATCTTCCAAGTATGATCATGATAACATACCCCTTTAAAAATAAAAAAATAAAAATATAAATATATATACATAACATAGGATATATTCCACATACAAAAAATATAACAAGGGATATATACACATAATATAAATCACAGATGCATAACCTGCTTATATAGGTGGGAAAAACAGTGGGGATGCATTAACTCTTAACACGCGTTTCACTTGTACTTCAACGGAGGGGAATGGAAGGGATTCTTAGAATTCATATCATGACCACATAACACCACCACATAGTGACTGAAAAATACCACCATATTGTTAGCATATAAAAACCATTGTACAAAAACCAATATTACCACCATAACTGAGTTATGATCTTTTGCAACTGGTCTACACTGCCTTTTTGATTAGCTTTCAATATGTATGCTAAATCAAGACTTTTACTAAATACATTGCTCTTTTGATATTGCCATAGTCAGGAGAGAAGAGAGATTTTATCACAAGTGTTTTTAGATTACCGTCCATATCTCCCTTCCTAATTAGACAGAGAGCAGGCAGTGGTGCCTTCAGGATCAAAGGAGCACAGACTTGATTTCTAACAAGTTTAGATTAATTTTTTTCACTCTTGGGAGGTCAGTAGCGTTGTTTACTTACAGATTAAATCTCCTACACTTATGTCTCTGTAACAGGCTCAGCTAGTTATAGAGAAACTAAATATGCTAATCACTGCTATAGAACCACCCACAACTATAGAAACACCTTTAAACACTTGTTCCAACCACAAAAAGTCTGAATAATTTGCTGCCCAGAAATAGTTTGTTACTTTCTTTTCCAGTAGTCTGCTTCCTGTGCCTATCTACACAAACCCTGCACCCAGGGCTGGAATGGGACTGAAAAACCGCTCTGGCACAAAACCACCGCCAGCTCACATACAATATCCACATACAGATTTTCCCTTATTCGCGCACCTCGCCACTTTCTAAAACAAACAACATTATAAACACAAGCAAGAAAGTAAAAGTGGCACAAAGAAATCACTAATGACAGTGCCTCGGACAGGTGAGCACTCGTTTTAATATCAGGGATAAGAGTAAGCTGCCTATATATAAGGGTCAATATAACGTACAATACCGCCATATAAAGACCATATAGTGGTCAGACCACTGGCAATTACAGATCACCAGTGGTCAGGTCACCACCACATGACTGGGAATATAACACTGATCCAACACAGAAACGAAATAACTACTGACATTCAGAGACTCACAGGAGACATCTTCTCTGATGGGAGTTGTTCTTTTTTCCTTTTCTTCTGCATCCGTCCCAGACCATCATGATGTTTTCTCCAAACCATAACTCATCGAGAATCTACTACACAATTAAAATGTCGGCTTTTACCACACATAATTATTTATTGTGTCTGCAAAAAGTAGACGTACCCTACTTAGGTCCCAAACAGTAATGGTGCTTCTTTTAGTGTCCCTCACAGAATTAGTGCTCCCTTTGTGTGTCCAAATAATAATACTGCCTACCATTGTGGGCCCTACTAAGTAAAAATTCCCCATTTAACAGTGATATTGTCCCCATTCTCCTGCAGCACAGTCATTATGTCCCCTTTTGTGGTAGTACAAGAGTTCCCTAGAAAGTAATAATGTCCACTTCATGCCCCCTGGAATGTGATATTGCCCTGTGTATGACCCAGATGTAGTTCACACAATCTGGACAGTGCTGTGTCGGCAGAGGAGAGAACTTTTCCAATGCAGCCTAAGGCTATGTTCACACGGCTTAATTGTGGGTCGTATTTCGCCCTGCACTTACGCCGTGTGTACGGGGGCAGGACGAGGGGGGGGGGGGCGGCAGCCCGCCAGCCCTATAGGCATGCATTATTCTCGGCGCGTATACGCCGTGAATAAGTAGCATGTCACTTCACTCCCCGCTCGCCGTATTGGGAGTTCTCTATGAGAACTGTGGATTACCGTAATGACTGGACGTATCTCACCCCGTATTTAGCGCAGTACGGCGCGAATTACGGGCTGAAATACGTCCCAGAATAAGCAGTGTGAACATAGCCTAAAGCTCATCCTCAGTGCTGCCAAGCTGTTGAGGAATCCTGGAGACTGCCCTTCTGTACAGCCTATACTCCAGAATAGAAAATACCTGCTTTTCTGCTGCACTGTGGATTCATTGATTGCTGGACACGGCTGGGACATGTAGTGTCTCAGTGTTCTGCATATACAGTATGTGTTTGTCACTAGGTTACGTTGGAACTTGAAGTCCACTGGTGCTCCACTTCCAATTTTTTTTAATGACTTATGCTGGGACTTGTAGTGCCTTTGTTCTCTGCTGCATATTTATTTATTGCTATGCTGATAACTGAAGTATATATTATATTTACTATTATATTTCCCCGTGAGGTCTCCTAGCTTTTCTTGTGATACTCATTTCTGTTTTTAACTAATTGGCTGTTTCTACTAATAAAGATTAATTTTCCATACTAAGCACTCATCTTTGCTATAAGTTTTTTTAAGGATTTAGGTGGCTGCTTTGCTTAAAAAGGGTTTTGCTACTTTGCAGAATCCCTTTCTGGGGTTGGCTTATAGCTCACTATGAGAGAAGAGGAAGAGGGCGCTTTTCTCTATTCATGTGTATGGGAGTTCCAAATGAAGTCGGCAACATTTGCTCGGTTGTATTCTGAACTGCAATAGGAAAGAATGAGGAGAATTGCAGAAGCGCGGCCATCTCCCCATTCTCTGAGGCCGGCTCATAGAAAACTATAAGCCGGCCCCAGAAGGGGATTTTATGAAGTGGCAAAACCCCTTTAACTAGCTGCTGACCACCCATTGCTTGCAAATGTCTGACGGTCGATGTATAACTCTGCACTGACATTTTAAAACTAGGAACTATGACTATGAATGATAGCTTGCTCTGTACTATAGCTTTCAGGGATGGTTTATTACCATTGCTGCCTTCTCAATTGCTGTATGCACAGTGGGGAAAATAAGTATTTCATAATCGATTTTTTTTCAAGTTTTTTCCCCCATAAAAATGGGGGGCTGAATTTTCATCTGGGGATACTTTTTAAAGGTAAGGAGAATCTAAAGGAAAAAAAAAAAAATTTGAAAATCACTTGTTTGATTTCTAAATAATTTAATTTTTCTTTTTTTGCATGAAATAAGTATTTTGATCCCACCCAACCGTTTTGATTTGGCTTCATAACGGTTATTTTTTTTAAAAGTTTCCCACTCTGCCTCATTATTTTAAATTTCCATGTTTGAACTTGTTTTCTATAAAAAGACCCTTTCCCACAATAAACAATCTAAACCCCTTCCCCCCATGGGCCCAAGACCCAAAGAGCTGTCTAAAAAACTCAAGGACAAAAACTAGACCTGCACAAAACTGGGATGGGTACAGGACAATGGCAAGGCCCCTTTGGAGAAAACAACAACGTGGCGCAAATTTTTTGAAAAAGGAAAAAGCAAAAAACTGTCAAACTTCCCATCTGGGGCTCCCTGCAAATCTCGCCCGTGGGGAAGGAAGATTCGAAAAAGGCAGGGGAAACAGCTCAAAACTAAAGTGAGTACCTGTCAATGACCTGAAAAAAGTGGCCAAAGTCTCAAAGATTACATTAGTAACACCTATTGTAGATTAAAAACTTTGCCGGATGCAGTACCCGCCACGCAAAACACAGTCCAGTCCGTTTGAAGTTCAGGAAAGATCATAGGATATCAAAGGAGGATGGGGGATGAAACAGAATAGAACTTTTTGGTATCAACTCTACTCACTATGCTTGAAGGAAGAAAAAGGAGGAGTGCAACCCCAAGAACACTGTCCCAACTATGAAGCATAGGGGTGAAAACATCATCCTTGTGTGGCGTTTTTCTGCAAAGGGGACAGGACGACTGCACAGCATTAAAGGAAGAATGGATAGGGCTATGTATTGCAAGCCAACAACTTTCCCTTTCCCCCGTAAAGCAATGAAATGGTTTTTGCTGGGGGTTCCATGACGTGACCCCCAAAAAAAAGCCAGGTAATAAGGAGTGCTCTGTAAGAACATTTAAGGGCCCGGAGGCCCCAAGCCCGTCTCCCGCCTTAACCCAACGAAAAAAATTTGGGAATGGGTGAAATTCAGTGTAGCCCAGTATCAGCTCCGAAACCGGATAGACCTGGAGAAGATCTGTATGGAGGATGGGCCAAATTCCCCGTGCAGTGTGTCAAAGTTGGGATGAAATACAGGAAAAGTTGACCCTGTAATGCAAACAAAGGGTTTTGTACCAAATTATTTTTAAGTTTGTCCTCACATTGAAGTGTACACACAATAAAAAATTTTTTTTGAGGGGGAAAACATTTTAATTTGGTCTACCCCTTCCCAAATGCGGTGGGCCCTTACAAAACTTTTTGCAAACTGCAAATGGGACTTCTTATGGTTTGCTTTCAAGAATGGTTTTCTTCTTTCCACTCTTCAGAAAGAGCCAGATTTGTGGAGTACCTGTCCCTGTCTTGGTCAGTTAGCAATTGTACCGTCCTCCATTTACGAATGATGGGTTGAACAGTGCTCCATGAAATGTTCAAAGATTGAGCTATTTTTTTTAAAACCTCATCCTGCAATACACTTTGCAACAACTTCACTCCTGAGCTGCCTGGTGGCTTGCTCGGTTTTTGTGATGCCGTTTGTTCCGTAATGTTCTTTAACAAAACTCTGAGGCCTTCACATAGTACTTGCAGTTATAATGAGGATAAATGACATACAGATGTACTCTATTTACTAATTAGGTGACTTCTAAAGGCAAATGGTGACACTGGAATTTATTTAGGAGTATCAGAGTACAAGGGGTTAAATACATATGCACGCCGCACTTTTCGGTATTTTGAATTGCATACATTTGTAAAAGCATGTATTATTTTCTTTACACTTCACAAATACTTGCTATTTTGTGTTGATGTATCACATAAAAAATAAAGAAAATGCATTTAAGTTTGTGGCTGTAACGTTTAAAAATAATTAAATTCAAAGAGTATGAATACTTTTGCAACCTACGGTATGTGCTGTGGCTTCAGTTGCACTTCATTTGCTATCTGTGTGGTTATATTTATCTACTGCTTGTTGTAAATAAGGAGTTTAGTAAGGATTTACATAAGTCTCCCATTTGCAAACAGTTGTTTTGAGGTGTTTGGATTTTTAAGTTGCTTCTTGAGGAGTGCGCCATAAACATTTACAGCGACGTATAGACCATGCAATGCTGCCTGGGAAATCAAGTATGCAGACAGGCTCTAGAGCAATGCTATGTCACTGATGCCAACTATTGAGAGTATTTTCCATTCCAACAGGCAAAAGCGCTTTCCTAGTGTCTATTTGCATATTTGATTTGGCCAGGGAACACTGCAGAACCTGTACCTTCATGGAGTTTTCCTCAAGGAGGAACTCTAACCCCCATAGAGCTAATTTTATCACTATAACAGTACACCTTGCTATAGCCTATTATTTAGGAGCAAGAGGTTCTGGAATGTATTTTAAAATTACAAGTAAATTACAGTAAATCATGATCGCTTCTCATGGCAAGCTGGGCAATATGTATAACATAGACCCCCATCTAAATAATTTGGTGCTGGGGGCAGCATGTGTTTGATTGTTTCCTTAGAGCTTGTGATAGAAACCATAAGAGTCTCTATGACAAAATGTTTAAGGAGAGAAATTCAGTTTTAACATGGTGTTATTCTGATTTGACTGAGTGTAGTGCTGTATTCTGTACATGTGATATAAACATCAATCAGTCATAAGCCACAAGAACACAATTCACATATGTGTCACATTCACATCCCAGCAAATAGGACCTTGTGTTTTCCATTGCCAGAGGATTCAGTTCCAGGGCAAGATGGCAGCACAAAGAGGCTGAAAGGCTCAGCTCTAGTCTTTCCTCTACACTATTCTTCTGTTATAGATTCATTGGAGCAGATTTCCTATGGTGCTTTGCCAAAGTGTGGGAAAATACTAGTGTACGTGCTTTACACCACATTTATCATGTGTTTTATACAGACTTTAGACAGTTTTGTACTATATCCGATAGAAGGGTGTCACGGTCCATGACACGGTCCATGACGCGGTACCTGTTGTGTTCCGTGGACATGGCCGTGTCCCTTCTGTGTTCATGTGTTTGTCCCAGTCCCTGCCATGTCCCATGTCCCAGTCCCTGCCATGTCTCTTGCTTGTGTACTTACCTGCTTCTGCTTCCTGTTACTGTCTATGTCTGCACATTCTCCCTAGGGACAGTGTCCCAATTACCTGTCCAATGACCTGCGACCTCCTGGAATTTAAGGAACTTCTTGCCTTTGTTCCTGGTCAGCTCATGATTGTCCACTTGACCTCCTGACCATGGCTTCCTGCTGTTTACTTGTTGTCATGTTTGTCTGTCCTGAATACGGTTTAACCTGCTGTTCCTGCCGTCCTGCCTGTCAGACTGACACCCGTTTATCCTCATGTCAGCCTGTCCCTGATATCCATTTACCCTGCTGTATCCTGGCGCCTTGCCTCTCAGCTACCTGCCTGGACTCCATCACCTGCACTTTGGCTGCCACCGTGAGTAGCCATGTCAGGGGTAGCGACCTGGGGGTTTCCCGCAGCGAAGTACATCCCAGCCTTGCAGTGGGCTCTGGTTAAGACTGGGGACTCCTAAGACTCCGCTCCCTGGTGTGGTCTGCTCCTATACCATCTCTCTGTAGCCCAGAGGATCCACACCAAGCACTCAGTGTCCACGGTGTCAGTGCATACTGACACCGCTGGTCATGACAAAGGGGCATGACTTCTGAAAACGGTGCATAACTTTGTCCCTTTTGCTGAGTTTTTGGCACAATTAAAGGCAACTAATAAATGGTATAAAGTTAGAGTACATAGGATAAACATAAATCAAATTTATCACACATTGATAAATCTGGCACATTTTTAAACTGTCTATTCTAATTTTATACTGAGTGTTAGACAATATTAACAAACCTGCTCCACTGTTGGTTTTGGCAATCTGCACTACATGAATGAAGCCTATGATAGAGGACACAAGGATTTGAAAGTTACTGATGGCTCTTAGTTGTGAGGTAAATATAGTAGATAACAATAAAAACAAATGATTTTTCAAAATTAAGTCTATTTTTATGTTTCCAGTACAAATGTCATATACCTGGATGTGTTCAAATATAAAACTCGCCTTTAAAAACAAAAATATTTATTTTTGTTTAAAATAAAGGGGAGCGGGACAGAAAAACTTTCAAAAAAATGTTCCCTAGGGGGATGACAGGTGTCGCTAAACTCCTTTGCACGTACCGCATGCAAAAAAAACCAAATAATTTTTTTGGATTAATCAATAAATCACAAAAAAAATGAAAGTAACATTTCATCCAGCGTGCTTCACCTTTAGAAACACCATTCGACAATGTATGACAGCTTACAGCCGCCGTTAGGGGCCACGGTTTAAAAATTAATGCACTCTTTTTATGGGAACGTCACCTTTTTCACCAGCAAACAAACAAAAAACTGTCAGCTGACGGTTTTAAAATTATGGCCAAAAAAATATAGGGAAATAAGGATACATGTTGGGCCATTTTCTGCACCACTTCCTCAGAATATTGGCTGTGCCCTTTCTAATAAATGACCACAAAAACCCCTCTTGGAAGTTATGCTAGGAAGACCTCTAAAAAAATGGGGAGAAAAAACCCTTCAAGATAACTGCAACTCACAACAGAAAATCATGTCAGTGAGAAGCTGGGACAATTAAACCAAAAAATAATTAAAAAAAAAAACCTATTTGTATGGTAACCATAAGTGAAACAAAATTTTTTCACCCAGTCATTAAAAATCAAGTGCAATCTGCAGTTATGGTGGAGTCAAAGGGGTGCTTCCAAGGAAAAGACAAAATAAGGGTGTTTTTAAAATTTTTTGGGTCTTTTTTGGCACTAGGGGGCACTTTTGGTCACGTTTGCGATTCAAGAAGCCCCATTTACCCATGTTCATTTCTCCCCAAAACCGAGGGGAAGAATGAATTTTTTCCCAAGTTTTTGGGAACCCGGGGGTTTGTAAAAAACCATCCGGGGGGAAAATTGCAGTGGGGAAGCTGCAGATTTTCATTGAAATAATGAAAAAGGGTTGACGTCGGTTTACAACATTTTCTGGTAGGTTCAATAATCATCTCACTGGGGGGCCCATGCACTCCATTTAACAAATAAGGTTTTTCCAGTGACGAAAGAAGGTTACAATTTTCCGCACCTCGTTACATTGGTAACCTCACTCCAGCGGCTGACTCCTCCATCTCTGCCTCCTCCCTAGGGCATGCACTTTCACCTTATTACTCTTAAAGGGCACTCCTTCTGCATTTCTAACCAATTTATTGGTGCACTTTACTGTGTTTTCAGGGAGACTTGCATGTATACATTTCCAATTTTGACCTTTGGCTCATTCCCGACTCATTTAGGAGAAAATTTGCCGCCCCACATTGCTTGCAACCCCAAAACATCTTGCCTGTCCTTCTTACCAGCCGCAGAGGGGCTCGGGGGGATGCGGTGGGAAGTCCAACCCCCTTTTTTATTTGGGGGTTTAAAAAGGAAAAAACCAAGATTCCTTTAATATGTTTATGGCTGGTTTCCCAAAACTCATGGCGAAACAAAGGTTCATCCCCGTAATGATGAAGGAGCCAACCTTTTCCGTTGTTGGGCCAAGGGCCTGGGGTTTTTTTTTAACCCCTATAAAATTTAAAATTAAAATTGAAAAAACTCTCAGATAAAATGTCCTTTTTATTAATTGCAGATTCAGAATTGATGTCTTAAATGAAAAATTTTTTTGGGGAAAAAGCTCCTGCATCATAAAGTTATCCTTAAGGACCAGCAAATATTTTCCCCCCTTTTTGGGTTTCAGGGCGGAAGTCACATGAAAACCCCGTTTTTGTTGTTTGTTGCAGGGTTTTTTTTGGTTTGGGAAAAAAAACTTTACCACTGTGTTTTGTAGATTTATGTTAACTTTTTTTCTAAGGGTTTTTTATGATTTTAAAAATTGAAAAATTTTTGGGGGGTTTATTACTTTAGAAAAAACCATTTTTTTTTTCTGTAAAGGGATCTGTACAGGAAGGGATAGGTGTTGAGGGTCAATAAGAGAGCTGTTTTGTATGATGGGTATTATATAGGGACCAGTATGTTGTATGATAAGATTTACACAGGGAGAATGATTAACCCCAATTTTTAATTAACTAAATTTAAAAATTGGAATAAATTTCCCCAATAGTTTTTTTTGGATATTTTTTAAAAGTTTGGAAGATACACAACATTCCCCTATAGGGGAAATCCATTTTTCCCAAATTTCCTGTCATTTTCAATAACCCCAAAACCCGATGTGTTTCAAAATTTTTTTTATTAACCAAATGTAATCTAAATGTAGCAAAAGATTGTAAAAAAATTAAAATTGGGTGGTTTTTGGGTTTTAAAAGCCAAGAAATTCCTTTTTATTGCCCCCCAAAGGTGAAAAGTCCAAAAAACCCCAAAGTAAAATTAAAAATTTAAAAAAAAGTATTTTTTTTAATAGGTGTGGAAGAAAAGTCGCAGTTTAAAATTGGCCGTTTTTCAAAGGGGTTGCCCAAAAAACAGACTTACATTAATTTCCTCCCCAAATCCGATTTTCCCCTTTTTTTAACAAAAAAAAAACCCCAAAATTTTTTAAAAAGCATTTTTTTTTTAAAATGAAAAATTAAAAAAAGGCCTATTATTTTAACTGGTAAAAAAATTTGGTTGGGAAACATCTTTTTCCCCGTTTTTTTTTTTGCCCCCTTTTTAAATTTAAAATACAAAACAGGGAGAAATGATTTTCTTTCGGGAAACCAGATTTTTTTTACTTTTAGGGTTTTTTTGGGCACTTTTTTTAAAAATCCCAAAATAAATTTTACTGAAAAAAGGCAAAAAAGTTTTTTAATGGAAAAAATTTGGGGTTTTAAAAGTTTTTTTTCCCTCCCGATTTTAATTTTTTTTGGGGGGCCTTTTTAAAAAAAAAGGGCAAAATTTTCCCCAACAAAAGGCGGGCCAAGCCAAAATGGCCCTATTATCACTGTAAAGCCCAAAAGAATTGTTTTTTGGGTCCCTTTTTTTTGCCCTTTTTTAAAAAAACTTTTTAAAAAAAAAAAAAAAAAAAAAAAAAAGCAATTTTATGTTTAAATTTTGCAAAAAAAAAAAAAAAACCTAAAAAGTTTAAAAAAAACGGTTTAAAAAAAAAAAAAAAAAAAATTTTTTTTAAAAAAAAAAGAAAAAGTTTTTTTGCCAAAAAAACCTTAAAAAAAACCACTAAAAAAAAAAAAAAAAAAAAATTGAGGGCCAAAAAAAAACAAAAAAAAAAAAAAAAGGGAAAAAATTAATTTAAAAAAACCCAAAAAAAAAAAAATAAAAATGGAGTAAAAGCCCAAAAAAAATCCAAAAAAAAAAATAAAAAAAAAAAAAAAACTAAAAAATTAAAATCCCCGGAAAGGAAAACCAAAAAGGAACCCCAAAAGATTCCTTTAAATTTCCCAAAATTAAAAAAAAAAAGCCCTAAAAAAACATAAGGGGAATGGGGGCCAAAATATGAAAGGGTTAAAAAAGTAAAAATTTTAAAGGGTAAATTTTGGTCCTTATGTAATGGGCTTTTAAATAAAGGCCCAAAGTACTATGTTAAAGGTTTTTTTGGGAATGTATCTTGACAAAAGGCTGTAAAAAAAGAATCATACAGAGAGCCTTTTGCCATGGGGCTTCATCAGAAAAAGTATTTTTAAACTGAATTGAGCCATTTTGGGCCTTTTTTTGGCTTGTTTATGTTTTCCGAAAATCACAAAAAAAACCCCAAAAATTTCAGCCAAGGGCAAACGGGACTAAAACCCAGTAGGGGCCTGGAGGGGTTGGGGGGGCATTGAGGGGTTTTTTTTAAATGGTACTTTTGTATTGTGCAATCCCCAAAAATTTTATACTTTTGGTTTTTTTCCCTCCCGGGTTGTGAATGGGAATAAAGTTAATTTGCATTTTTTAAATCACCCTAATTTTTCCCCCAAAAGGGGGGTTGTGAGAACTGCCCGAAATTAGTTGCACCTTTTATCTTTCCCAAGTATATAGGGGCCATATCGCCTGTCGGGGTTTCAGTCTAGTTTCCAGCCATTGACCTTTTAAAGTTTTTGACCTATGTATGTTTTTGAGAAAATTAAGTCCCATTTTTTTTTTTTTTTTTTTATAAGCTTACCATTTTCTTTTAATCAAAAACACCAAAGAAATTTTCAAACATGATGGGGAAACATACCCCTTTGGGTAGTTAAGGAAAAGGGGGATCCAAATTATTGAACGCTTGTGCATCCCTTAACCACCCCTTCAAACATACCAAAATATTTTGGAAAAGGGGATTTTTTTTTTTCCCGGTTTTTTTGGTTTTTGGGGGTGTCTCAGGGGGGGCTACAAAAGGGAAAATTTACTTTTACTGGAAAATTATTTTAAAAACCCCCTGAGGGTTTTCCTCATTTCAATGGAGAATACAACCATAAAAATTTCGGGCAAAAAAATTTTCTTTGTAAAATTGCCATGAAACCCTGCACCCCCATCTAAAAATTTAAGGTTTATGTTAAAAACACCGGCTGTTTTTGGGGAAACAGTTTTTTGTCCTTATTGCCCCGTACTGGCGAAAATTCGGCTGAAATCCACCCCTGTCATTACGGAAAACCCAAAGTTCTAATGAGAAAAAATGGATTTGCCCTTCTTCCCCCCACCGCAAATAGGTAGGGGGGAAATTTACATGCAATTTCCCCGGGGATAGCGATGTAAAATAAAGTTAGGGGCCCGAGCTGCCCCCCCCCCCCCCCCTCCCCCCGCCCCCTACACACCCCTTTAATTTTACGGGCAAAATCGCCCCGAAATTTTATGGCGTTAGCCTGCGAAATAGCCAAAAACCCAATTGCTTCTGGATGTTTTTTCAGAAAATGCCCCTCATTGTGGTTGGTGTTTGGATTGATTGGAGTGTTTTAGTTTACTGTATATTGATAGAAAGTACAATCTCTTTACTTTTATATGAATGAATATTACAGGATATTGTTTATATATGATCCATCACTAAATGTATCCATTTGTAACTAATACAATGTCATTTTTGTTATATCCACTCATAATGATTACTATAGTGAACTTTGTGTTTTGCCAAGGGCACAGCCATTGGCATCAAGATTGAACTCCACAGTATTTTCATTTTAAAAAAAAGAAAGTGCATTGGTCCCTGTGGGCATTTGGGAAGGTCAAAAAAGGAATAAAAAGATTGCTTCAGTAACAATGGCTCTTGTTTAATAAAAAGGGGAAATTTTCCCGATTCCGTAGGGGCATAACTAATTTATCTTTCTACAAGCATGTATTTCTTTTTTTTTTTGCTATTAAAGGGAACCCCCCCCCCTTTTTAAAAAAATTTAAAAAGGTTTTTGGGGGCAAAAAAAAAAAAAAATTTAAAAAAAAGGGGGATGGGGGGGGAATTTTTAAAGGGTATTTGAAGGTTTTAATTTTTTAAGTGAAATTTGATATTTTTAAAAATTTTTTGGGGTGATTTTAAAGGTTTGGGGGTTGTTTTTAAAATTTAAAAAAAAAAATTTAAACCGGGTTTTTATTCTTTCTCTTTTCCATTTAAAATTAAAAAAATTTTTTGGACTCCTACTGTAAAAAAAAAGCCCTATTTTTTACAAAAATTGTAATTTTAAATACAAAAAAATTATACCCCCAATTTAAAATTTTACTAATTAACCTAAGGGCTTCCACAGATCCTTTTTTTTTTTATATCTGTACCCCATAAAAAAATTCAATTTTTTCACATTTTAAAAAGGGATTAAAGCATTTTCAAAATTAAACGTGAAAAATGTAATCATGTGCAAAAAATTTATTACTTAAAACCCATTGAAATCCTTCCAGGGGGTCTATAATAAATAAGATTTTCAACTAAAGGGAGTTTTTGTTGCTATTCTTGCTAATTTTGAAAGAGTTATGGTTTTTAAAAATCCCTTAAAAAATGGGGGGTGCAGATTTGTGGGGGTTTTTTCCCACTTTTGATTGCTTTAAAAATATGGGAAAACGAAAATTTAAAGATTTTTTAAAAAACACATTGCGTTTATTTTCTTAAATTCAGGGGTTCCCGGAAGTTTTTTTTCCTCCCTTTTACACAAGTTTTCCTGGGTTTACCACCCAAACTTTGTGTACCTTTGGAAGGGATAGTGATGTCAACTCCCTGCTTTTGTTTTCACATTCAGGAGGTTTTTTATTTTTCTTATTGACAAATTTTAATGTTTAAAAGGCTTTTTTGCCTGGCCCGCTTTTAAAACCCCCTTCCTTCCCAAAATGTTTTTTTTTGGGCCCAAATGGGAAAAACAATCCCTGATTTGCCCAAAAAATAAAAAAAAAACACACCCCCAAAATTCAAAAAACATGTTTGAAAATGGCCTTATGGAAGGGATGAAACGTAGAAATTTCGGGTAAAATTTTACTTTTTTGGGGGGTTTTTTTTTTTAAAATTTTTCAAAATGTTTCCCTTGAATTTTGGTTGGTTGAAAAAGTTTTTTTTTTCTTAATTTTTTGGCTTTTATTGTGGAAAATTCGGGGTTTGAACTTGGAAAATTTTTGAAAAAAATCTTTCCACCTTTTTGGGAAAAATTTTTTGGGAAAAAGGAAAGTGGCTGTTTCCTTTATAGTAATGGGGAAAGTGTGACATGTCCCCAGGCTGAAAAACCCAACCCAAGTAAAGCCTGAAGCGGGTTTAAAGAGCAGGCTCGTGAAAACACCAAAAATGGAAAACCTTTTAAAATTCCTAAATAAGCACTTGCTTTTCACCCAAAAAAAGAAAGAGGGACCTTACTATGGAAAATAACATGTAAATTTTTTGCAAAAATTTTCAATAAGGAAAAGTTTTAAAAATAAAACATCAAGGAAATCCACGGCACTCAAACTTTTGAAAACATATATATCAAAGTTTTTTTTTTTGAAATAACAAAATACAAAAGGAAATCCTTTTCCAAAGATTAAAAAATTTTGTTTTCCGGGTATTAGGCAAAAAAAGAGCCCTCCTCCTACGGGCCGCTCCCGAACCTTTTAGAATCTATCCCCATATTCCACAACTGGGGGAACCTGCCGGCTGCTTTTCCTTTAAATTTTCCCCTACTGTTTATCTACGCCCAATTTTTCCCTTTTTATTTTTTTCCCATGTTTCACCCCCTTTCCCATTTTTCTTTACTTACTGCATTTTCCATTATTTGAACTGAAGTTTAAAAGGGGTTTTTGGGGGTGTTTGCAAAGAAGAAAAATGTAAACAAGCCACGGCTAGCTGAAGAAACAGAGAAAGAAAATCCAAAAGAAAGAGCCATGAAAAGGGAGGTGTTCATTTCACCCCAAATTATCACACTAAAATAGTAGATTCTTATACAAAAGACAACCCTTTTTCCCCAAAACAGTTAAAGCCCCTTTCAGTCTTAAAGCCCTTTCATTTTCCCCTGCCCATCAAAAAGGGGAACCCCACCAGATTTTCACACTAAAAAGGGGGTTCTGTATACAAAAACAAAATTTTTTTCCCCACCCCTTTAAAAAGCTTCTTCACCCCCTTTTCATCGATAAAAAGGGGTTTATGCAAGGGCCCAGCAGCTTTTGTCATTTCCCCTGGTCGTACTAAGGGCAAGCTTTTAAGTAAAAAGGGCGGGAAAAGGGCCTGTAGTCTCTCGGGGTGAAAATTTTTTTAATCAATTATTTAAAAAAAGTTTTTTAAAATCCCCTTTTTTTGGGGGACCCCACTCAACATTACTTTTCTGGAAAACCCCCCTTTAATTTTTACAAACAGAAAAGTCATAATTCATAAAACTTTAATTGCAAAATTTAGGAATCGGGATTTATTACTCATTTGGAATGATGTTTTTTTTTTGGGGTTTTCTTTTTTTGGGAAAATTTAAAAAAATTTGATGTTTTATCTTTAAAGAAATTTTTGAGTGCCATGGACTTCTTCTGATGTACATACAGGATTGCAATACCCTTTAATGACCCCCATATTTTTGGAAGGGTTCCCTATTTTGAAAGGAATGGGCAAATTGAAGTGTTTTTACCCCAACGGGCCCAAAATTTTTCCCTTTAAAACCCTTTGGGGGAGTATAGTTTTCCGGCCCTTTTTTGGGGTATTATTTTAAAAATTGTTTTTTTTGGTTAAAATTTTAATTTTCAGCACCTAATACCAAAACCTTTCTGTATACTGTTTCAGTGTTCAAGGAACAAAAACATTATTGCAGATAAAATAGAAGAGATTTAATTTCCTGCTTGCAAATAGACTCTCTCTCATTCAATTCATAAAAAAGAAATGATCAATCTCGGGAGCAAACAAAAAAAAAGATTAAAAATTAAACTATTTTTTTTAAATTGGGAAAAAAATTTTTGCAAATTTTGTGTTGAATTTTTGCCATCATTGCATCAGGGGAAAAACTAAAAACAAAATAAAAAAAGGGCTTGAAAAACTAATCGAAAATTTTAAGGGGTTGGTCTGTAAATATCATGTTGGGAACATTTGCTTTAAAATGGAAGGCCCAGGGTATACATAAAAACACATCCATAGAGCTGCATTAATCTGTCTGATGTCAAAAAAGCGCTTGATTACATTGGTACTTCTTTCTTTTGCAGCATGGAATAGGATAGTAGACTTTGGTATTCTGTTCAGAGGGCTTTAATGTTAGAAAAAATACAGTTTTACAAAGTAAAGAAAAAAAGAAGTCATGTACAGTTTTGTACAACGGTAATTTGGTGTGCCTTAAAAAAACCAGCACACATCCATCAATGTTAAACCCGGGCAATAAAAGTGAGTACACCCCAAAGTAAAAAGGACAAATTGTCCCCATTTTTGCCCTTTTTCATTACATGTCACGTGACTGTTAATGTTACAATTTTTTCAGGTTTTGAATGGGGGGGTTTTGTTAAATTTGGTGTTATCATTTATACGGTTAGGGAAAAATTCAACATGGAAAACCTCTTTAAATGAACTCTCTGAGGATCTGAAATAAAGAGTTTTTGCTTTACATAAAGATGACCTAAGGTATAAGAAGATTGCCAACACCCTGAAGCTGAGCTACACCATGGTGGCAAAGACCATACTGCGGTTTATCAAGACAGGTTCCACTCAGAACAGATGTCGCCATGGTCGACCACAGAACTTGAGTACACATGCTCAGCATCATATCCAGAAATTGTCTATTCAAAAGAGACATATGAGTGAGGCCAGCATTCCTGCAGAGGCTAAAGGGGTGGGGGATCAGCATGTCAGTGCTCAGACCATACACCGCACACTGCATCAAATTGATCTGCATGGCTGTCATCCCAGAGGAAGCCTCTTCTAAAGATAATGCACAAAAAAGCCCGCAATTCTGCTCTGTGCCATTTGCCACACATTTTTAATGGATATCCAATAAAGAAGATAATTTTATTCCACAAGGATTACTGGCATTTTCGTTTTGTTTTCAACTGTGTCCTGTGCTCTGATGAGACCAAAATAAACATTGTTGGTTCAATTGGTGTCAAGCGTGTATGGCGGCAACCAGGTGTGAAGAACAAAGACAAGTGTGTCTTGCCAACAGTCAATCATGGTGCTGGGAGTGTCATGGTTTGGGGCTGTATGAGTGATGCTGGCTGTGGGAAGCTACAGATCATTAAGGGAATCATGAATGCCAGCATGTACTGTGACATACTGAAGCAGAGCATGATCCCCTCCAATTTTAGAAACTGGGCCGCAGGGCTGTATTCCAACATGGTAATGACCTCAAACACACCTCCAAGACCACCACTGTCTTGCTGAAGAAAATGAGGGTAAATGTGCTGGACTGGTAAAGCCTGTCTCCAGACCTAAATCCTATTGCATATCTGTGGGGCATCCTCAAACAGAAGGTGGATGAGCACAAGGTCTCTAACGTCCACCAGTTCTGTGAAGTCGTCATGGAGAAGTGGAAGAGGTTTCTAGTAGCAACCTGTGAAGCTCTAGTGAACTCCATGCTCAAGAGAGTTAAGGCAGTGCTGGAAAATAATGGTGTCCACACAAAATATTGACACTTTGGGCACAATTTGTTCATTTTCACTTATGGGGGTACTCACTTTTGTTACCAGCGGTTTAGACATTGATGACTGCGTGTTGAGTTATTTTGAGGGCACATCAAATGCATCTAAGTATCATATCTTCAGTGTTGTCCCATAAAAAGATACAATGAAATATTTGCAAAAATGTGAAGGGTGTACTCACTTTTCTGAGATACTATATATACTGCTTACAGTAGTATACTTTTTTTTTATAGGAAAGCCTATGGGTGACAGAGGTATCAGAGGTATACATCAGTAAGTGCTCTGATATATGCCATTAATAGAAGGTTCAAACATCATATGAACATTTCCTTTTTCTGATCCACTGTGTAAACACAGCAGCCTCACTGCTCTTTGAATGTTGGAGGTTCATATGTTTAGATAGGATATTGTTTTGTTTTTTTCTTTCTTTAACTTGTTACCAGATGTGTAGGGGAACCTCAACTTTTGACAGCTTGCAAATAATGGGTTAATATAAAATTGTGGGTTTTCTTGGAGTTTCTCCTCATATTGCATAGTTTTTGTGTATGTTTCTCCTTGTGTATATCTGAGATACAGAAATCAAATTATGAACCCCACTAGGGACAGGGACTACACTAAATGATCTATCCGCTTTACATTGCAGTCTTAAAATACAGATGAGGGTTGTAAAAACCTGAAAAATAATATGCCTGCATGCCAGAGCCATCATGTTTAATTAACACGTTGTTTCATTTAATTATAGTTGTTACTTTTTTATACTAAAAGACAGATGATGTTTATTAAATGTACCATGTTGCTTTTCCTGTTTTAATATGCATCATTATACCCAGCGCATCTTTTATACAGAGGAGTTTTGAATATTTTGATTGCAAGAGAGAAACTGTAACCATAATGTCCATTTTTTGTGAATTTGCAGAAATTCTGTTAGTATAATGTAATAAATATATTCTGCACAATGAAAAGGTTATAATATGATCCTTATCCATTTCATCTATGGATCCTAAACAAAAATGACTGCTCATGAATATTCATAGAGGGTTTTACCCTTTTAAAATGCACAATATTTGTCAAGTT
This sequence comes from Phyllomedusa bahiana, assembly GCA_025379985.1. Classification (NCBI taxonomy): domain Eukaryota; kingdom Metazoa; phylum Chordata; class Amphibia; order Anura; family Hylidae; genus Phyllomedusa; species Phyllomedusa bahiana. The sequence continues at coordinate 25,551 of JAODAL010008007.1, read as the reverse complement.
CCTCTATGAATTGACATCTTGTACCCTTGGTCTCCACTGCACACAAAAATGTCAGTTTTTTTCTGCGTTTCTCATTTTATAAAAAACGATGAAAAAACAACTGAAAAGATGTCCCATCGACTTGTACAGTAAAAATGTTCTGTTGTCTCCACTGAACGTCCTTTTTCTGCTCGTTTTATTTACTGGTTGTCTTTTGAAACATGTTGCAAAAAAACGACTGAGCAGGGCCGAAAATTTACTATTGGAGTCTATGTAAAGCGCTGGATGTTTTTTGGTGCGTTTTTTGACACTTTCCAAAAAAAGCTGCAAAAGTGCACCAAAACACGCAAAAAAAACGTAAAACGTGTTAAAAAACAGACTTTTTACAGCAGCTTTTGACAGGCAGTGGACAAAAACTTTTGGGTTTGGCTTTCAGGTCGCTTTTTGTCCACTGCCGTGTAGGCATAGCCTTATAAACTCACCTCTCTGCAACAGTCAATGTGGTTGATCAAAGCCATGACTGAAGCTTCAGCCTTTAGGCTTGTTAAGAAATTGAAACACATCCAACATAATCATGATGAAGAAGTCAATAAATCATGATTTTTTATTGATGAAAAACGGTCAGAAGAAACTGGTATACCTCAGGTTCAATATGTGTGTCATGAGTTGGCTAGGTGGCTATATTAGGTGTGCAATAGGTTGTCTGCACACATATCCCTCATTGCTGTCATGTGTTGTTGATTTATTTGAGCAAAAATGGAGAATTGACTTATTATTGAATTATACTGCCACAGGTGACAGTATTTCTGAAATGGCCCAGTTTTTGAACTTTGTATATCATGAGTGGACAAATGGCACCACTGTGAATAATCTATACAGTGGTGCAGTGGAGCAATACAGTGGTGCAGCTCACCACCAAGATAAACCATGGGGCTATCAGAAATGTGTGTAATACAATAGTTCCAAGAGCCCTCTGCGTATGAGGCGCCAAAGAAGACTGGAGGTCAATGCACCTCTACAAGGTTCATCAGCAGAAAGAACTTCAGTTTTCATGGCAGTATTGAAACTGGTCCTCCGCTGACTGGCAAAGGTTTGCCTTCTCCAAATGGATGTATGTTGGGACGTCAGGGGGAAACATCAGAGAAAAAAACATCCTGCAACCACTTCTAGAAGAAAAGAAGCTGGTGGTGGCAGCATTATGGTCTGAAACTTTTTTTTGGTGAAATTTTCTGGGTCACTCATGGAAGATACTCTAAACCATTTTGGGTATGTAGCTGTAAATTGTCTTTTCTGGGGTAGATCAGATCTTCTGGCGAGACAATGCACCATGTCACATGGCTAGAAATGTCCTAGATAATTTCAAAGAGCATGACAAAGACTTCAAAATATTTCTCTGACCCCCTAATTCCTCAGGCTTGAATCTGTGGGAGCACCTTAATCGTCATGTTGTCTCTATGGATCCTCCCCATGTACCCCCCAGAAGCTGTGGGACTCTCGGCTTTCAGCATGACTTCATATACAGTGGGGAAAAAAAGTATTTAGTCAGCCACCAATTGTGCAAGTTCTTCCACTTAAAAGATGAGAGAGGCCTGTAATTGACATCATAGGTAATAAATTATTTCCAAATCAGACAATGTGATTTTCTGGATTTGTTTTCTCATTTTGTCTCTCATAGTTGAGGTCTACCTATGATGTCAATTACAGGCCTCTCTCATCTTTTTAATTGGGAGAACTTGCACAATTGGTGGCTGACTAAATACTTTTTTTCCCCACTTCACCTGTGACAATTCGCCATGACCTTATTGAGCATAAACTAGCCGGTCTAGTAGCTTTCTGAGCTGCACATCGCGGTTACTTTGGATATAAGTCAGAATAATGTGTCTCAACTGGTTATGTATATGTTGCTATAGAGACAAGATACTTACCATCCTGAGGGCTATTAACTGATGTCTCAGCATGGTATATATGATAATATTTATAACAAAGAGTAAAATGTGAGCTGATGGCCATTGTTTGAGTGTGAATCAGGATGGCAGTGCACCCAAGCAGTGCACAGATACAGGACAGGCATATGGATTGTGCTGGCTGATGAGCAGGACTGTTGCCATGGATATATGATGCCCGGGTTGTGATGCTGGTCCTACTGTGTAAGTGATTGGCTTTACAGTTCCTGATCTGAGCATGCATGACACTGTTGTTTCAAAGTGAGTACATGCAGATAAAAGTAACAAGTGCAGAAACTTAATTGCATACTGAGAATAGAGGAAAGACCAGGTTCACCTCTGCATCAGGTGCTCCTTTCTGTGCATTCTTTGCAAATATAGTGCCAGCCTCCATCGCAGAGGTGGCGCTGGATCTCTTACGTGACAGATTCCAATGGTGTCCATTGGACCCCATTGACTGCAGTGACAATGATTATATACAATAGGTAGATGATTGGTGGCATGTCCTATGTAAATCCAACATGCACGTGGTCATTCTTGAAAGGTTTCTGTGTAAACCAAAATGTTGCACTTTATTGGTACACTTTGTTATGGGCTATGAAATGCACTTTTATGGAGATGCTGACGCCTGATATTTTTTATGATTGGAACCTTAGACTCATTCACTCACATGAGAATATATTGAAATATAACATCTATAGACAGTGACAAATACTCTTTATTAAAGCTATCAAGGGTTCGATGTTGATAGCCAGAATTATAGCTCTTGCTGCAAAATGCAGTACAGTACTGTTCCTTTCCATACTGAAGGTCAGACATCTACAGACCATAAAGAAAAAAGTCTGTCACCACCATCACACCTTCAGTGACAGTTAATGGTTGATCAGCTGAACAGCAGTGACAATTCAATGGGCACCTGTATACTTCCTCTACAGTTTATGGCACTATGGTACTGAGTCTGATAGAGTCCCCTGTTAGTATATAGTGTTCAGAGGGGCACCACCCAGAGCTGGAGAGGAGCTCAGAGGAACGAATGTGCAGGGTTCTGGGCTGGGGTCTATGTATTTATTTTCTGGTGTGAGGAGGTCTAATAAACTTAGGCGGTCTGGTTTGTGATAAATTTAGAAATTTTGTTTTTGATAAATGTAGGCATTTGGTCTAGAGAGCCTTGGAGGTCGGGCCTGGAGTCTAATAAATTTAGGATTTTTGTTCTGTGGTCTAGTGCATGTATCCTGTCCAGTCTGGCATGATAAAGTTAGGTGGTCTAATAAGTTAAGGGGATTCTTGTTAAGGCTCTTATTTGAGGGACTGATCTAGGGTGTCAAATATATTCAGGGGTCTGGTCTTGGTGTTGGATTCATTCAGGGCATTATATTTAGTTTGCACAAGCAGATTTTGCCTTAGGCAAACTTATTCCGTGTCTACCCAATGCTAATTATCTATATTTTAAAGTATAACTTTTGTTCAATGTTGTCTAAAAGATACTATCCTAACATAGCCTAAACTGGTTAAAATATCCTAAACACTGTCCCTGCTAGTGGATCCCTACAATAATCAAGGTATAACTTGTATCTGATTCCCTTCTAGGTTAACCAGTTCCGGACCAAGCTAATACCCCCCCTCCCCTCACGCCTCCATTACTGTCCAGACACATTTTCCTTTTCCATAGTACATACCAGTTTGAACACTATAGCGCTTTCTTGAGATTGGTTATTGTATGAATTTTTTGCATTTGTTCTGTGATATGTTAAGCCTTATTTTATGTATTTTTTAATTATTGTAATATAAAGCAAAATTGTAAAATTAAGGTTTTTTTAACGTTTTTTAAATTTTTTTTTTAATAGCAAAAGTGGCATGATAATGTTTCGTAATTGTGTCATTTTTCCATCATGGACATTTATATACAGTAGGTGATATAACATTTCACGGTAGTAGGGAGTAGGGAGCAACACTAAAATCTGTGGTTTAGGCTGTTAGAAGTAATTTTAGTATTTTATTGTGTGTGTGTTGTTTGTTACTTCGCTACAAATATTAGGTCCCCCATAAGGTCATTCTCATATCCCTTATTTCCCTCTGATTTCTCCTGTAACTGGGGCTGGTAAAATCAAGGTGAAATACATCCCCTGCCTTCTCAGTAGAGAGCCCAGCTATCTTTGATAGCTGGCCTCCACCTGGGCAGTTGTACAATTAGGGCCGTATCACACGGCTTATTATTGGCGCGGAGTGGCGCCGTACTGCGTGCCGGATTTGTGTGCTGCAGTAACGGCGCCAATCCGTCCGCAGTAATTACGGTAATCCATAGTTTCTCATCAGAGACAGTGGAATTCGTCGCTCCGATCCGCTCATGGGCGAATCCGCCGGCGGGAAGAAAAGTCACTTGCCATTATTCAGCGCGCAATACACGCCGTGCATAATGCAAGTCTTATGGGCCGTGCCCCGCCCTTAAATCACGCGGAATTGCGAGTGCAATCCGACTCGCAATTCCGGCTTGATTAAGCCGTGTGAACCGGGGCTTAGTGTGCAGTTCTGCCCTCTGCACAAACACTCCAGAACATCTGTGCAAAGATAAACTGCCACTGCCTGGACATATAGGGAGACACGTATGAAGGAAGATGCTTCAAAGTGAATTGTCAAGTCTCATTTTCAGTGTGTAATGCGCCTGAATGTATGAAGTGGTTTTTGTGTGATTATAAATGGGAGCTAAAGTTCATTGCACTACGCCCTATAATGATTCGCGCATAATAAACAAAGATGGCATTAGAAATGCGCCTAACATTGTATAGAAGGCTATAGATAGGCTGGAAATAAAAGAAAAGTCATTAGAATAGCTAATGTCACAGAATAGAAGCTATGGAACTGATTCTTGCTTGGTTGGACCACAGGTCCCTGCAATACATTTGCTGTGCTGGCTCAATGCTGTAATGTCAAATAAAGGGTGAGAGAGTAGAAATACATTTCAAATTTAATGTGTAAAAATTAAAAATGGTAAAATCTGAACAACAATATCAGTGGGTTATTTAGTGTAAAACTAGTTTTACTTTCTATTAAATTTAAATACATTCTATATTTGTTTGGGATATTATATATTTTTATATTAATTTTATACGATCACATTTTTTATTAAATTTAAATAATTTAAGTTTGATAATTATTAGAAATGATTTTTTATTATTGCACTGGTGTTCTGGACATTTTTTGCCCTAATGGCAAATCTAGCTCCACTTCGACTCCTCAGGCTCATGCAGAGCACATTGAAATAGGTCTGCCTGTTCGAGCAATAATGCGCCTAGTTTTGCCGAACCACATTTATTTATGTGTCTAATATTACGGGTGTGGTGCAACACGCCGTCAGAACGTCTCCAGAACGCCCCTTATGTTAGGCGCATTAGAAAGTGTCGAGCCTTATGAACAATGCACAATGAACAATTAGACATTGCAGCTGGCTCACTTAGGCGCATTTTACACTAGAAAAGGGTGAAAAACCCGATCATACTTGTCTCCCATAGTCAACAAGCGGTCAGCAGGTAGTTAAATAGTAGCAATCTGACCTAGTAACAGTCTCAAAAAAATCAATGTAGCACTTGCAGTTTGCTACATTTTAAGGAATAAGTGCTGAGATTATTAAAATACATTGTATCACGACCCCACAAGATAGGATTAGTATTTTTAAACAACATTGAATAAAAGTGATACTTTAAGTACAGATAATTAGGATTGGTGAAAGGGGGTTTACGTTTGTCTGAGACATAATGTAGTTGTGTATTTCATGCACCCGATCACCACTGGGGTCCCCTTTTTCAGAATCTGATGCATCATATTCAGTTTGGGTGCAACATCTGTTCTAAATTGTCATTGGTGGCGTGCTAAAGGGAAGGAGCCAAAGATATATGGCCAAACCCTGCTGTTGTCACTTCAAGTTGTCATAGCATTCTGGGCCAGAGAGAGAGAAGAAAGGGAAAGTGAATGACCCCAGAAGACCTCACCTGTGAGTCGCTAGATGCAATGATTGCATATTCTCTCAGTGATTCTCTAGCTCTTCTATACTATCTTTTATAGTCGTCAGTGTGGTAATACTCAGCAGACCCCTGTGTAGAGCTAGTATTTGACTAAAAGATGGTCACTGCATGGTGTATTAAAGGGGTTGTCTCACTACATTGCTTCATCTTACCTCAATCCTGTTTTTTTGGTTTCACTTTGAATTCAGGGGTGTGTTTACTGCCTTCTACTAAGCTGCAGTAGAAGCCAGGTCTGTAGCTATAGCAACCCAGTGCTGGCAGCCTTTTCAGGAAGATAAAAACAGGTCTGTAGCTATAGCGACCTGAGGAGCTGATGCAGCCCATACAAGAGGGGATATCTCAGGATAGGTAAGATACTGTTAATAGACATTCATTGCAAAGTGACTTGTTTTTTCAAGATCTTTAACATAAAAAGCAATCCTTATAATGAGACAACCCCCTTTAATGGCTACACTGTTAATTGTGTAGTCGTAGTAAACACTTGTTTTTGACTGAAAGAGCGAGTGTATGCCAATCCCTGACTGTGTGATTATATGTTTCTGCACTGAGGGCTGAACTAGAAATATACCTAATGTTAGATCCCAAATTGATCTTTGGCTATTCCTCATATGCAGCTTTAAGATCCCTTTGTGCAGCTGTTTGTTTCTTAGCGCCTGCAGAGAGCACTGTGCAGAGGGACTGTGTTGTGAAAGTCTTGCTGCCATGTCTGAAGTTCTGTAGATGCTGCTTGTTAGGCAAATTAACCTGCGAGAATCCCGCTGCATCTTACTGAAATGCTTTGGTAGATTTTTCTTATTTTTCTCTAATAATATAATGTTATATTTAAATGTTTCTGGTTACAAAAATTAAAGGGGTTTTGCCAGGACGTGCCTTATCTGCTAAGAATGAAATGTAAACAAGCCAGGTTGAGCTGAAAGAGCAAGAGACACAGCCAGAGCACAGAGCCGTGCATAAGGGATCGTGTGAAATGTTCACTCAAATAATCAAACTACAACTAGTGGATTCTGTATACAAAAGACAACACCTTTTCTCCACAGCAGCTTGAAAGCTTCTTCATGTTCTTTGTCATCAGATAAAGCATGGATCTACTCAGATAATCACACTACAACTAGTGGATTCTGTATACAAAAGACAACATATTTCTACCCAGTGCCTTGAAAGCTTCTTCAGCCCCCTCTCATCAGATAAGAAGTGTTCTCTGCTGCAAGCCTGGCCAGCAGCTCTTGTCAGGTCGTATCTAATAGAAGCTTTTAAGTAACTAAGGGCAGGTAAGGCAGCCTGTAGCTCTCTCAGGCTGCAATTTTTGTAATCACATATATTTAGAAAAGTGATTAAATACCCATTTTGAAGGATCCCACGTCAACATTACATCGTAGTAAAACCCCTTTAAGGACTATTTTTGTATCATTAAAAATAAAATATTATTTAAACTGCTTTTAAAGGGAACATTTTTAAAAATGTTGCTGATTTCTTATTTTGATTTTCCATGTTATTAGGTAAAAAATGAAAAATTTTAGTTTTCTCTCTGGTCAATATAGCAGAATATTGCACAATATAAAAACTTCCTGTTTTATGTAGCTGAGTTTTCTCCTGTGCTGTACAGGCTTTAGTGGGTTAGCTGAACACCTACTCATCATTGGAGGGAGAGGTGACAATGACAGAAGACAGCTCTGTTATACCACTGAAGGCTATATTTACACCATGCCTAGACTATACAACTCAGGTATACATTTTCGTAAATATATACAGTGAGTTATTGGTGTATTTTTATAAGTGCTCAATATTTCTTACCACCTTTTTTTTTTCTTTTAGACAGATTCCAAACAAATTTATGCAAATTGATGGCATATGTTAGCATATGTCTGCATGAAATGAAAAAGAAAGATCCCCCTAAAGTGTAACCAGAATACTCTGTTCAATACCATTTAAAAAATGCTCATTGTGTGCTCAAAGGACACCCACAGATGTCCAGACATAGCCACAGATTTCTCCATAATTTCCAGTACCTGGGGCTTCCCCATAGTTTTCTACTTGCGGCCTATTAAATATCAAGCCATAGGTATCCTTTTAATTGCTAAGCACAGTTTCCAGTTACCAGCAGCCCTTTTCATAATTGCTAGTTGCAATTCCCTCTATAATAGTTAGCCATAGTTCCTATAATAATAATAATCTTTATTTATATAGCGCCAACATATTCCGCAGCACTTTACAAATTCCTTATTGTAGTAAAGGGCATTTTATACCTATATATTTCAATATAACACCTTCCATTTTGTATTTATCTCTCTCTGTCTCTCTTTATCTCTGTCTGTCTGTCACTCTTTCTCTCCACCTATATCTATCTAATATTTATATTGGTATACACTACTCACAAAAAGTTAGGAATATTTGACTTTTGGTTGAAATTTTGGGATGAACATAAAATTTCTTGAAGACTTTTTTAAACGCACTAAATGAGGCAATCTCAACTTGAGAAAACGTGTCCAACTGTTCAATGTTTCAGTACTTTCTGCACAACTTGCTGATCTCTAACAAGGAGCTTAATGGCAAAATTCACAACGGTTGTTTGATCCTTCAATCGCCCAATACATTTAGGAGATCAATTTTAAATGGGATTTAAACAGTTCTCCTCATCATGCTGTTCACATTTTGACATCATGAGATCAAGACAACACCTTACAATTAATCAACAGTACCTCACTATTATGAGGCTTCAAGCAGGATGCTCTCAGACAGAAGTGGCCACTGAGCTTAGAATGTCACAGAGTGTCACCAGCAGGTTGTAACAGAGATACAGAGAGACTGAAAGAGTCACAGAAAGTGGACATTGGCTACATTACACACTGATGACCGCTTCATTGTAAACAATGCCTTGCAGATTCGGATGATGAATGCCAAACAACTCCAGGCACACTAAAGGGAGATGAAAGGCACCAAGGGCAACATGTATGAACGGCTTTACGCCTGTTTTCTGGCGTAAACTGCGCCTCCCAGCCCGAATCCCGCTGTCGGACGCAGCGTTCGCCACTTTCGGCTGCGGTCCGCATGAAGGGGCGGGCAGAGGGCGGGCAGTGGGCGCGGTGGGGCGCGGTGTAGGCGTTCCGGGGCTGGACGCGGCGCGCTCGTATAGTCCGAGGCATGTACCATCGCGGCTCGCCAAATCGCGGCGCTCGGCAGCTCCGACAGGCAGACCAGGTTTTTTTTGGTCTAAATCCTCCGGCAGAGGCGAAGTGAAGCAGGATCGAACATGCGAGGAAGCAGAATCGAAGATGCGACAGAAATCTCGGCGCTCCGCTACGTGAGCAGTAGTGTGAATTTGAAAAAGTCGCCTTTATAAAGGCGGAAAACATTGTCAGAAGAGAGCTGCACGTAAAAAAATACACATAATAAAAAAAACATCACTTTTCCAAACTCTAGAACGGCGCAATATCAAAAAATATGATATTGCAAATTGCCGGGAAAGACAGTAATTCAAAACCTGAAACCTATTCTCATTGGTCGGCAGAACCGCATCCAGAATGAGCAACATACCATAAGCTATGGGAAGAATTGACCATCAAATCCCCGGGGATAATTCAAATACAGTAAAAATGCTGAAAAGCTGATGGCTGAGCTAAGGGGTCTCGGCTACTTAGCAATCAATAGGCACAAAGTCCCTCTAGCCTATGGAGAAGTAGACCAATCAGAACCGGCGGGATAATTCAAAATACAGTAAAAATGCTGAAAAGAGCTGATTGGCTGAGCTAGCGGGGTCTCGGCTAGCTCAGCCAATCAGAGCGCGAGCTACTTCTCCCATTATACTCTATGGAGAGATGAGCGCACTCAAATCTCGGCGCTCAGCGCCGTGCAGCATGAAGTATTAATCAACAAATTATTTTTATACAGTGTAAAACATTCTCCGATAAAGACCAGAACACTTCTTTAAAAATAAAGCAGTTAAAAACCCGAACAACGCGTTCGTCGCCGAGACCGGCGCTACATAGGGAATTGCCATAGAGAGAATTGCCGGGAAAGACAGTAATTCAAATTTGTAAAGCTATTCTCATTGGTCGGCATAAACCAGCCAATCAGAATAGGAGTGACAATGTCCCATTACAGCCTATGGAGGAGAATTGACAATCAGAATAGGAGCGACAGTGGCCCATTCTATCCTATGGAGAAAAATGGACCAATCATATTCAAAGGCGGGACAGTTCAAAATACAGTAAAAAGGCAGAAACGAGCTGATTGGTTGAAGCAGCGGGGGGGCTCGTCCAGCTTAGCCAATCAGAGTGCGAGCTGCTTTCTCATAGAGTTTTATGGGGAATCGAAATTTAAAAGAGGCCCGTAATTTGGACCAATGGGAGAGCGAGCGACGCTCCTATGGGTTTTCTAATGCAATCTGGTATAAAACTGTACATGGCTGAAATCAAATTATAACACTACAGAAGTTGTGCCGATTGTATATACAACGAATACTAATATGTGGCTAACGAAATAAAGATTTGTAAATCAGAAAAACAGCTTTTTTTCTTTTTTTTCGTGCACCCTACTTTGATCCTTTGGGTAACGAAAAAAAAAGAAATAAACTGATTTTTGGTCTTTTTTTTTTTTTTTCGTTAGCCCTTATTTGTATTCATTGTATATACACATCGGGACAACTTCTGAGTGTTATAATTTTATTTCAGCCATGTACCGTTTTTTTAAACCCTTTTTCATTTGAAAACCATAGAAGCGTCGCTCGCCTCCCATTGTCCAAATTACGGCGCCTCTTTTAAATTTTGATTCCCATAGAACTCTATGAAAAGCAGCTCGCGCTTGATTGGGTAAGGGTGGACGAGCCCCCGCTGCTTCAACCCAAACCCTTTCTGCCTTTTTACTGTATTTTGAACTTCCCGCCCTTTGAAAAGATTGGTCCATTTTTTTCCATAGGGTAGAATGGGCCACTGCCCTCCATTCGATTGGGCAATTCCCCATGGGTGTAATGGGACATTTTCCCCTCCTATTCTGATTGCTGTTTATCCGACCAATGAGAATACTTTCAAATTTAATTACTGTCATTTCGGCAATTCTCTCTATGGCATTCCCTATGCTACGCCGGTCTACGCGAACGAACGCGTTTTCGGGTTTTTAACTGCTTTTTTTTTAAAGAGTTCTGTCTTAGCTGAGAATGTTTTTACCTGTATAAAATAATTGTTGATTATACTTCATGCCGCGCGGTGAGCGCCGAGATTGAGTGCGCTCATCTCTGCATAGAGTATATGCGGAAAGTACGCTCGCGCTCTGCCAATAAGCTCTTTTCTGTCTTTTTACTGTATTTTGAATTATCCCGCCCTGGATTCTGATTGGTCTACACTTCTCCATAGGCCAGAATGGGACTTTGTCGCTCCTATTCTGATTGGCTGAGATAGCCAAGCCCCCGTTATCTCAGCCATCAGCTGTTTTTTAGCCTTTTTACTGTATTTTGAACAGTCCCGCCGTGGATTCTGATTGGTGTAAACTTCCCCATAGGCTAGAATGGGACTTTGTCGCTCCTATTCTGATTGGTCTAAACTTCTCCATAGCCTAGAATGGGACTTTGTCGCTCCTATTCTGATTGGCTGAGATAGCCAAGCCCCGTTATCTCAGCCAATCAGCTGTTTTTAGCATTTTTACTGTATTTTGAACAGTCCCGCCGTGGATTCTGATTGGTCAATCCTGCCCCATAGGTTTTAATAGTTCAGTGTCGCTCCTATTCTGATTGGCCGGTTTCTGGCGACCAATGAGAATAGGTTTCAGAATTTGAAATACTGTATGTTCCGGCCATTTCCAATATCCTAATTCTTGACTTAGGATATTGGAAAGTGATTTTGTTTTATGTAATTTTTTAATGTTTCAGCTCTTTCCTGAGAATGTAGAACGCCTTTATAAAGGCGATTTTGGATTTATACTCTGCACCGACATGTGGAATATTTCTCTGCCGCTCCAGCCTGTCTCGCATTGGAACAGATTTTCGGCGCAGCCCCGCACTGCGCCTAAGTCCCCGCACTGCGCCCATGTCCCCGCACTGTGCCCCACACACTGGCGAGGTGCGGAGGACTTTTCCCCGCATGTATGATCGCACTACCTCCGGCGGACAATCTCAGACGCAGCGCCGCACTTCGCCTCATTCCCGCACTGCGCCCGAGGCTCGGCGGACTTTACATGATATGTATGAGCGCGGCCCATCCCCGACATAAATCAGGCGCAGATTCCGCCGGGAAACTGGCGGAAAACGGCACCTCTACCCGGCGAGATTCATACATGTTGCCCCAAGTGTCCCATCAGATCATTCGTAACCGTTTTCATCACCGGGGTCTGGGTGCTAGATTATCTGACCACACCACCAGACACAGGCATCATCATCTTGCATAGGTCCAGAGCTGTCTTAACAGAATTATGGGGCCCCTGGGCATAGCACTGTGGGCCCTGCCCAAATACATGACATCACACTTGGCCATGCCACAAACCCACCACCCTCCAAGCACACCCATATTATCATGCCACTTATGTCTGGACACCTGCAACCTACAAGATTATTTGGCAGGGCAGGAAGCTTTTGGCTCCCTTCTTTTCACCATGGTTTTTAACTCTTTGCACGTCCTAAAAACACACAAACACTTAAATACAGGGTATGTTTCTAGTATTCCCAGTACAGACATACACCAACTGGGGAACCTAAACGTTTGGGGCCTCCGGACAACTGCCTAGAGTGCCCAATGGAAAAGATGGCCCTACATAGGTCAGGAAGCATCTATGCTGGACAAGGGACCAGTGGTCTTCAGTGCTGTTCAGTGATGAAAGTCAATTCACTGTGAGCAGAAATAATGGCCACCAATGATATTGGAGACATCAAGGAGAGAGCTATGCATCAGCCACTGTTGTCACCAGACGAGCCTTTGGTGGTGGTGGAATTACAGTGTGGGTAGGTGTGTCAATACAGAACTGCCCTACACTTTCTGAATGGTGCAGTGACAAGCCTCTACTACTTGAATATTATCATTAATCCAGTCACTGAGACTCTGCATTGTCATAAAAATGTGTATAATGTACACGGTGAAATAGAAAAATGTATTATGTATTGTATATCCCAGTGGCTATGGATTGTTTATGTATACCCCCCTTATCAGAGATTGATAATATGTATTCCATTTGTACAAGCTTACTCATCCAAGCCGAATTAACGCATGGTCGTAAACCACTAAAACTCGTTTATCTGGGCTTATCTTCAAGGTTATCTCCAAGTGGGATATTTGTCATAGAGCATGGAGCTTTATTTTTTCAAAGTAGGACAAGATCCTCACATGTCCATCCACCCTTAACACCCTCCAACATACATTATAATGGTTTAATCAAGGGACAAAATTAGGTTTTCTGTACATTCCCCCTCATCACCTAGTAAGCCAGTCAAGGACAATAAGTTATCCTAATGAGCTGATGGGCAGCTCTGAAACCTGAACTAATTGCTCATGTTATAAAATATTTCGAGGGGAAAACTACGTTCACAGTTTGTGGGCCAGCCATGAGCTGAGCTGTGTGACAATTCCTTCCTTGCCCCAGGACAGAAGATAATCTACATTTGTGTTAGGTGTTTTCTGTAATTTCTACCTTTTATTTTATGACTATTGCTTGTATGTACAGTATGTCAGCTTGTTGTAACTTTTTGTATTTTATGTAAACGCTGTACCTTTTTCTATTAAAGCTTAAAACTTTAAGAATTTTGGTCCTGATATGCTCCAAGAATCCATAGTCTTGATCAAAGTGTTTAACCCTGTGACTGCTGGACCTTGACATACCCATACGTCAAGGTCGGGTAGGGGTTCCCGCAAATTGACATATGGGTATGTCATGGCGATCTCGCAAGCTCACAAGCGGAGCTTGCAAGATCGTGGCATGGGGCCAGCGGTATATTACCGCTGGCATCATGCCGCATCTCCATGGACGGAGTGAGCTCTGGCCGCGGGTGATGAACCCTTCGATGTCACGACGTATCGTGGTTGCGCCATCGAAGCTGCAGACAAGAGTCGTGAGCCCCTCCTGCCTGCTATCGCTCGCTGGTCTCCTTACCTGACCGCCCGGATGCTTTCTGAAAGCATTTGGGTCATCCATTGATGTCACCAAGCCCACAATGCATTTTGGGCATGGTGATTGACAGTCACCATAGAGACCAGTACACAGCAGTAATGCTGTATGCAGGTCTCCTCTTGTATAAGTGATTTGAATATCGCTCATACAATTAATCTCTGGGGGAAAGTGGCAAAAGTGTAAAAAAGTTAAAAAAAAAGTGTAAAAAAGTAAAACGCAAACACGAAAAATAAAATAAAAACACGTACACTGCCCTTTTCCCCTTTACAAACGCCAATCGCCCCAAAAAAGATCAAAAATAAATAAAGAACCCATATTTGGTATCGCTGTGTGCGTAACGACCCACCCTATAAATATGTCATGTTAATAAACCCGTATGGTGAACACCGTAAAAAACTGTCACAGAAAAACAGTCACAGAATTGTGATTTTTGTTCATCCCGCAGCATATAAAATGGAATAAAAAGTCATCAAAAAAATCATATCAACACCAAAGTGGTGCCAATTAAAACGGCAGTTCATCCCGCAAAAAAAAATCCCTTACACAGCTCTGTATACGGAAAAATTAAAAAGTTATGACTATCAGAAGATAACGATACATAAATATTGTTTTACACAATAAAAACATTTTTAAAAAAAGTGCTTCCCCTTAAAAAACTATTTAAACTGGGTATCACCGTAATCAACCCAAGGAGTAAAACTAACTTGTCATGTATATTGCACGGTGAGCACTGTTAAAAATAAAAAATAAAAAACACTATTAGGATTGCAGTATTTTCTTCACTCTGCCTTCCAAAAAAAAGAAGCCTTGTCCCCCCAAAAATAATACCAATAAAAACATCAACTCATCCCACAGAAAACAAAGCCCCCTACACAGCTCCGTAAACAGAAAAATAAAAAAGTTATGGCTCTCAGACTATGGAGAAAATGTGTTTTCTTTTTGAATAAAAGTGTTTTTAATGTGTAAAATCAGTAAAACATAAAACATATACAAATTGGGTATCACTGTAATCGTATCAACATGTTGAGTAAAACTAGCATGTCATTTATACCGCACGGTGACCACTGTAAAAAATAAAAGTAAAAAACACTACCAGGATTGTTCAAAATGCCTCACAAAACATTAATAAAAAGTGATTAAAGCATCATATGCACCCCATAATGGTATCAATAAAAACATCAACTCATCCCGCAAAAAACAAGCCCATAATCAGCTCCGCATACAGAAAAATAAAAAAGTTATGGCTGTCAGACTATGACGACATAAAAATGCAATTTTTGTTATAAACTCATTTCTAATGTGTAAAAGTAATAAAACATAAAAAACTCTATAAAATCTATATCATTGCAATTGTTTTGAACCACATAGTAAAGTTATCCTGTCATTTATCCCATATGGCGAACACTGTAAAAATGAAGCCCAAAAAACAATGGCAGAACTGCGTTTCCCCCCCCAATTTTCATGGCCCAACGCAAAAAAAAACTATGGATCACCTGTGCACCCACAATGCACAATACACCCCTAGATGAGATCCATGAGGGGTGTTGAATCCAAAATGGGGCAACATCTGAAAGGTTTCACCTTTTCTGGTACTTTGGGGGCTTTGCAAATGCGACATGGCCCCACCAAAATCTGTGTTCCAAAAGCCAAATAGCGCTCCCTCCCTTGTACCCCCTGCCATGTGCGCAAGCAGCAGTTTACACCCATGTAGGGTATTGCTGAACTTGAAAGAAATTGCGTAACACAATTTGGGTGCTTTTTTCCAGGATTCCTTGTAAATATTAAACATCTTAATCTAAAATTGAATATTATTGTAAAAAATTTTTTTTAAATTTTCACAGCCTAACGTTAAAAAAAATTGTGTAACACCTGTGGGGTCGATATACTCACTGCACCGCCGGATATATTTCTTAAGGGGTGTAGTTTCCAATATGTCTTTTTATGGGTGTTTATTAAGTTTTAGCCCGTTAAGGTGTCCGCAAACCTGAAATGGCGTCTAAATAAAATCGTAATGAAAATGAGACCCCAGAGTCCGGTTGGTGCTCCTCCTATTCTGGGGATTGTGGTTGAGCCAAATAGCGCACTAGGGCCACATACGGTATTTCTCTGAAAACGGCAGAATCTGGGGAATTGATGTTGACTTGCATTTACCTGGTCACATCTACCATGTACCAGTGAATAATTAATAAAAATTGAAAATCTGCAAAAAAACTTTGCTTTAATTTCTGTGAAATATCTAAAGGGGTAACAAACTTCCTAAATGATTTTTTAAATACTATAAAGGGTCTAGTTTCTTATATGGAGTAATTTATGGGGGTATCTAACGTCCAGACCCCTAAAAGCCACATCAGAACTGGACTGGTCCCCAAAAAAATCTATTAGGCAAATTTCCTTGAAAATGTGAAAAATGACTGCTAAATTTCTAAGCCCCCTAATGTGGTAAAAAAAAAAAACATTTAAAAAATGATGACAACCTACAGTAAACATATGGTAGATGCTAATTCTAAACTATTTTGAGAGGAATAACTGCCTTGCATGCAGAAATTTTTGAATTTTGAAAATTGATAATTTTTGCAAATTTTCATGATATTTTGATATTTTTCACAAATAAACAAGGATTATATGGACTAAAATGTATTACTAACTTAAAGCACAGTGTGTCACGAGATACCATTCTCTGACTCACCGGGATAGGTCAAAGTGTCAAAAAGTTATTCTCACATAAAGTGACACATGTCAGATTTTAAAACCGGGGCTCTGTCAGGAAGGTCAAAACTAAGTAAGGGGTTAATCCTGTGACTGCTGGAGAGCAGTATTTGGTTACAGTATTTTAACCTTGCAAGTGCTGAGAAGCATTGTTTGTGAGTAACGGAGTCCTTCTGTCACGTCAAGGGAGGTGCAGTGAGCCCTAACTGGAACCCAGCCCACTGTCCCTGCCTACTTGACGTGCTGCCCTGGGCGGCAGACAGCAACTGGGCGACAGTCCCTGCTCTGCTAAAGTGCTGGGGACGTGAGGAATTAGAATAGTCAGACAGTCCGGGTCAATATCAAATAGGAACGGCAAAGCCACAAATCAGAACCAGAGGGATAAACGTAAACAAGCCGAGGTCAAACACGAACGGGAGCAAGGTACAAAATCAGGAGACAAACAGGGGTCAGGAGAACAAGCCGAGGTCAGGAATACGGATAAGCAAACACAAAAACAAACAACAAGGTAGCCAGGAATATCACAGGCGCAGCAGTCAGCTTTCAGGGAGTTTAAATGAGATTCCTGGATACCGCCCCTGCAGCTGATTGGAGCGGCCTCGGGGTCCTCCCATTTGCTGGTGCACTCGCCCCCTGTCAGGAGTGGCTGGGCCCCTGTCACTCACAGAGCTGTCAGCAGCATGTGTATCAGGGAGGGAGCGCACATCAGCTGTTGCAACCTGTCTGCAGTCTGAGCACAGCTTAGCCCTGACACCTTCCTCCACAATTGATTCTTGATTTCTTATGGGAGGGTGTTGTTTGCATATATTTTTGGGGTGTCTGGACTGTGTTGGGGCTTGATTTATGCTCATTTTGCCACCTGAGAAGGTGAGTACAATTAAGATTGAATGGAAATAAATGAACCCCTTTACAATGGCCACCACATCATGACTTGGTGTGTACATGACATACATGAACAACACAGAAATAATTTCATCTTCATGGATGACAATGCTCCAGCTCATTGAGGTTGCAACATTAGGGACCCCCTGCAGAGGGTGTCACAAGGAAACCTTATATGTTTTGTGTCCATTAGATTAGGGATAACTGCCCAAGTAGGATGCTTGGGATCCCTTATTGGAGTTAGTAAATTACTGTATATATAAGGTTTTCCTGTTAGTAGGTGGGGTTACACCAGACTTGATAGTGGAGAGGGAGTTATTCCCTAAGAAGTAGGAAGGGAAAAATTGAGAGGTTAGAAATCTGTTTTTTAAATAGTGTGTATAGAGGTTAAGTACATAATAAAAGTTATGATTTAGTGTTTTATAGATTGAGAACTGATAGAGTTTAAGTTTGCCTATGGCAAAATAGTAAATATTGAAACTTACAAAAACCGCTCCATAAAATGGCCCCATGAAATAACTATGAACTAAAAATATATATTCAGAAAAGCAAATTAACTGTATGTAAAAGCTGCAATTTATAAAATACTTTTAATTAGTAATTAAAACAAATTCTTATTCTCTAAAACAAATATCTACATTCTCTTTAAGCCTTGTACAGCCATTGATTGTGTAATAAAATAATTGGGAGATCCTATGTGTATAGCACTATTGAGTCTCAGCCTTAGGCAAAGCTGAAATTATGAATTTATCAATTAGGTCTTATAAGCAACAAATTTATTCTTCATTGAGAAAATAATAGCCCTCAGATTTGTTCCTGAATCAAATTGGTCCAGGTGTTTAACATTCAGTGCATACTTTTACTAACAATTCTGTGCGGTTTATTCAAAAAATATGATCACATCCTAATTTCCTGGGAGAAGCAAAACTATAAGCAATAGAGGCTATCAAGCTGTATTATTTTATATCTTTTGGACAGCAGATGGCTTTCTGTGTTGGATTGAAGAGTGAATGTACTTAGCATTGATTGTATCAAGTCAGTAATTGCGTTCTTCTTTTTCACATTTGTTAAACATTCTTCTCTATATTTTACCAATATTATCAAAATATATGTTTTAGCAGGGCCATTCATCTGTGTCTCTGTTCCTACTACTGTTAGGTGGTGCATTTCTTCTTTCTGTTTTGTGTTTGCAAAAAGAGGAATGGAACAATGGGAATCTGTTCTAGTTGTTGCAAATCACCATCTGCATCAATTTCTACGTCTTATCTTACTGACATAGTGACAAATATTTGTTTATAAAGATATCATAACAATCAAGACCATTGTTAATCATCTGCCTTTGGGTGGTTTTTGCATGTATTTTTATGCTGTTTTTAATCCAGAAGTGGATTCTAAAAAGAGTTCACTTTTACTATATTTTTAATATATTTTTTTTCCTTATTGATCCACACCTGATAATAACTTCAACAACTGCATCAAAAAACTTAAAAATCAATCCAAATGGCTTGTGTGAAAAGACCCTTAAAGTTGTGCCTTTTTATTACATTTCTGTTGCAGAACCTCATAGACAAATTAAAATCGAGCTGGTTTGCTCATTATGTACAGTTATTTATTGAGTAGATATGGCCCCAAATCAATTGGCCTTCCTCCTGGCACTGGTTCCCATCACCACCTACTCATATGAAGTGGTAAGTACACATTCACCCCAACCCTTCTTGCAGGAGAAATGTGCAGCACAACCATCTGTTAGGCTAGGTTCACACGGTGTATTTGCAGGGCGTAATCACGCCCCGCAATTACGTCGTGTGGCCGGGGGCGGGGCGGGAGCGGGGGCGGGCGCGGAGGGCCGGCATCTCGCCGGCCCATAGACTTGCATTACCAGCGGCGCGTATACGCCGCTGGTAATTCACATGTCACTTATCTCCCCCCTCGGCGTATTCGCCGAGCGGGGAGAGGAGACGTAATCCACAGTTCTCTATGAGAACTGTGGATTACCGTCATGACTGGGACGTTTTCAACCCATAATTTGCGCACTCCGGCGCGTAATTCCGGACTGAAATACGTCCAGTTTTAAGCCATGTGAACATGGCCTTAGTGTTGCCATTTCTATAAAGACAGAGTGCCTTTCATAGTAGGAAGTAACCAACGTGAGATGGGCACTTTTTTACCTGGGTACCATAGCAGTTGAATACATATCTTCTACAGTATGTACATCCTTGAGCTCATGGGTGCTCTCCATTGAGATTATCAACACTGTGAGGATTACATAGAATACAGTGGCCTTCCATCTGCATTATTGAAAGCTGAGAAGTTAATGCTGCGATTTAGCATTTTGGACAATAGTTTATAAGTTGATTGACTTACTCAATTTCAATAATGGTATTATAGGTCACAGGAGTATCAATATAACAAGTAAATGTGTATATAACTACAGATGTAGCAATCATTAACATGACTAGTACATTATAACTTGGTTTGCACTTGTGTAGTACATTGTATTTTAATTTTCATTAGCTGTACTCAGAACTCCCATGGAAATGAATGGAAAAGGCCCTGAATGCACAGCTATCTCTTAATTCCCTATGTCCAGCATGAGTTCCGGCCCTGAATCTTAGGGTCATCATGGCTTATGACAGCAATGCTTTATGAAAGTCCATCTCTATGGAAGACCCCCATTAAAATGTTTTCTTCAAAAGAAAATAAATCAATTGTGTGTATTAACTGTTTTTTTTTGTGTAATAGAGTCAAATCAAAGCAAGAGGAGTTTTCCTTAGAAAAATACTGATTTCCAATTTACACTTATAAACTGCACTTACCAATATGGATTTGCCATTTAATTGAAACACTGACACACCATAATTAGAAACAAATGAACTGTGTCTACATATATCCAGCTGACCTAGATGGCCAGCACTTATAGTAGTAATCAATACACACAATAATATGTGGGCGTAGAATCTGCGCTATTTGAGTCTCCATAATGAGCCCTTCATTAAACAGTAAGCCGGTTTGTAATAAATCACATTACTAAGCAGGTGAGCCTACACTTGTGCATTTAATTTCAGACAGAATATTGGGATGTTAAGTTGCTTAATATATGAAAGTTCCATTTTAAGCTCTATTTTTTGCCGTGTGCCTGACTAGAAGTCCTTCAATTCTCTTATTCTGCAAATGATCAGTATATTATTCAGTCTATTATCTTTGTTTTATACAGGTACTGTTGGTATACAACATAGAAAGTGTCTGGTTGTGGGGGGCACGCTGAGAACCTCAATGCAATACATGTGCTATTATAATATATTTAAATAATACTGCTCTGCACTACCAACCGATGAAACATTTATCAGTAGTATCTCCAAATAGGACCCAATTAATGCCATCACTTAATACTCATATAATAGTCAAGTATAATAGCCAAATTATAATACCATACAGTAATTAAATGTTACAACATTAACAACATTATGATATATAAATAATACTATCATGCTGACCACAAATAATACCATAAGTGCCTAAATAATAATACCATAGATTTCTCAAGATATACAGTCCCAGAATGGAATATACGCACAGCAGGTAAAATAAGTATTGAACACGACACCAGTATTCTAAGTAAATATATTCCTGAAGGTACTATTGGCAATAAATTCTCACCAGATGTCAGTAACAACCCATCCAGTCCATACAGGCAAAAGAATCAAACCATAGATGTCCATAATTAAGTAATAATGAGAAATGACACAGGTAAAAGTATTGAACACATGAAGAAAGAAAGGTGCAAAAAGCAGTGGAAGATCAAGACACCAGTTGACATCTATCAGTAATTATAAAGAAATCCTGCCACTTAGTGAAAAATTATATCAGCTGTTTCAACCTATGGCCCATAAAAAGGTGTCTCATTACCAAGGTGCCACACAAGAAACATCTCATAATGGGCAAAACCAGTAAGCTCTCTTAGCGTGTACTCAACCATCTGTATGCATGTTCACCACGCAAGACTCCGTTGCTGAACAAAAAGTATCTTGAAACACGTTTAAAGTTTGCTCACAACATTTAGACATCCTGAGAAATACTGGGGTAATATAGTCAGATGGTTTATGATACACCATGGGTCTGTGGGTGTAAACTACCATAATAATGTAGTCAGATTGAGGCCTGATCCTCTATCTATTGCAGTGGGCATTATACATTCCAGGGCTAACACTGGTCCAGGTGCAGTATACAGGCAATCAGAGATTACAAATAAACTGATGGACATTGTGCACACACATTTACATAAGCCACTGCAACTCCTGCACATCACTGACACAATGCTCAGCCCTGCTCATTATAATGAGATTTCACCTTTGTATATCATCTGATATACTCAATGGGTACCACTCTTTACCAGCCATAGTGCCCCGCTTCACTACTGCGTCCCTCAGTGGATGTCTGATGCTGTAATGTGCACTTTCTTGCAGGCACAGTAACTGCACTAGAGACTCGACCAAGGTTACATTTCCAGGGACTGACATCACAGGCCGCACCCATGTAGTATTACATACACAGCACCTGGATTTAGATGATGAGGGGTAAATGGCTAAACTTGGATAGAAAAAGAAATGTTACTTTAGAAATTAATATTTTTTTGGTTGTAATCAGTTCAGTCTTAATCTGAAAGAGGGGTTTTGCATGGCCCCTTATGTTTAATTTGGTGGTGGAGAAGCTCTCCCTATAATCCAGCTCTATACTCAATAGTTTATTTGAATAAGTCTCACATTTATTATATTTAGGCATGAAACACCACTAAATTTATACAAATATTTGTTACATACAGGCATATGTATGTATGTGAAATATACTGTACATAAATATACTATATGCATACTCAGCACACACATTCTTGCATAATTTTGCACACAAGTACATACAATATTAATGCTCCCACCACAAGGGCAAAAGTATTAGTGTGAACAGCAACATTAACGGTATGTTCACACGACATATTGGGGTGCGTACTGTATACGCTGCAATACGCCGGGTGTTTTGGAAGCACGCGCTGATCAGCGCGCACTTCCAAAACACGGGGGGCTGGCACGCATGCATTGACGTGCATTTTCAGCGGCGCTGCGAGCAATTGACATGTCAATTCTATCTTCGGGCGTACGATATGATCGTATTGTACACCCAGGGAGACGACGCGTAATCCATAGCTCTCTATGAGAGCTATGAATTACCCTACTTGCAGCACGCATTTCACCGCGTATAAAGCACAATATGCGCCGAAATGCGTGTGCAATTAGGCGCAATAATAAGCCATGTGAACATACCCTAAGAAGAGGAAACTGAGCAAGACCAATGCAGCATGTAACCTTTTACCTGGGCACAGTAAAAAGTGTATGAGCTCAGGCCTCTAGGAGGCACTATTGCACATTAGAACAGCAC
Source organism: Phyllomedusa bahiana (assembly GCA_025379985.1). Taxonomy (NCBI): domain Eukaryota; kingdom Metazoa; phylum Chordata; class Amphibia; order Anura; family Hylidae; genus Phyllomedusa; species Phyllomedusa bahiana. The sequence goes on along the minus strand of JAODAL010008007.1, from coordinate 2,516 downwards.
AGCCACCAATTAGCTGTGACCTGTCTACTAGTCCTGACTGAAATCGTTAATAGTCTACAAGTCCTAACTCATCGGTATAGATGGTGGACTGTGAAACCATGAGGCAGGGCTATATCGAGCAGGACTACTCTTGTGTTGAAATAGCTGTCCCCTTTCCCCCTGAGTATCCCAAAATGCAAGGAAAATGTCTGCAACTGGTGGCAGCTAAAAAAATATATATATATATTTAAAAATGACCCTTCCTATGCTAGAGGTGATGAGATGGTCCAAGACGTTTCATAGTTTTTCTTTGATTTTTGCATAGTTGACACATTTCTTAGCAGCACTCAACCTCTCCATATCATGGCTGTAAGGTTAATACACGTAAGCGCTTTTAATGTGAGTACTATTCAGCACAGCAAAAGCTTTGATAGCAATTTAACAGCATTTAAAGCTCTCATAGCATACGTTATGTTGTGACAGTTCATCTCAACTCAACTGAATAATAGCTTGTGAGGGTGGTTAATGCAAAATGAAAATATGTTGTACCCTATAAAGAAGTTTTCCACTGACAGTATTTTTCTATTCTCTCTAGATGAGGCAGTTGGCTCTAAAGAAGCGTCTTTCCAATATAAGATTTGACTTTTTGGATTACTGTAAAGAGCAATTGTTCAGCTTGAACACACGGCATAAAGCTCTGACATGAGAACCACTTGTGTGTAATGCATGGCCACAAATAGGAAATGTGATTCTTTTTCATTCCTTTTCAAGAGTACAGGTAGATTTAGACTGATATAAAAGCCCTAAAATATGAGTATTTACAGTACTGTACAAGCCTGGTATATAGGATGCTTAGAAGAGAAAGATTACCTTGCAATATACCAAGCAATTTTTAATGTACTGACTATGCTTAAGTGCATATATATTAAACCAGAACTTAACCAGAAGGTAACTGCTAAACAGACACATTGTCTGTTGTATCTAGAACTAAAACTTTCAAATTCACTGGAAAGGTTTCTCTTAGTCTTGACAGTTACTGTTTCCATATTTGTAAAACATCTTGAATACTGGGCTATGAACTCTATCTCTCCAACCATTTTCCCTCACCTCTGAATTCACTGCTCTTTGATACTATTTAAAGCCTTCCTTGTAAAACAGACACAACTATTTTATCCAGTACCCTACAAACCCATCTCTTTGCTTCTCCTTGCTGCTGGTAACATATCTCCTATCCTGGGCCCCATCAGGAACATTCCTTTATTATATCTCCATTCTTTTATTGATGAACTACTGCAAACTACTGTTAGTTTTAACCCCTTAAGCCCATTCCTTGGACCTCTACTACCCAGTCCCCTTCTCTGGAGAGCAGATTCTGTCTGTTATTCTTCCCTTAATTCGTGACCTCTTCATGTCCCACAATTTATACTTCCTGGGTTTAACTGAAACTTGTCTAAGACTCTCTGATACAGCCTCCTCTGCTGTACTCTCTTAGGGTATGTTCACACGACTTATTTTGGAGCGGATTTCGCCGCATATTTTGCGGCGTAGTGATCTTAATATGCGGGGAAATGCGCCCCATAATTACGGTAATCCATAGCTTTACATCCCCCCGTGCGTAAAATACGATCGTATTGCACGCGCGGGTAGATAAGTGACATGTAATTTAAGTGAGCGCCGTGAGTAATGCATGTGTAGGGAGCCGGTGGGCTGTCGGCCCCCCTGCGCCACGGGAGTGCACGCTGATCAGCACGAGCTCCCGAAACAAACGATGTACTGCGGCGCATACTGCACCCGCCGCAGTACATCGTGTGAACATAACCTTATAGTGGCCTTCAACGTACTCACATTGCCCTCCCAGGTAAAGTGCCCTCCCAGGTAAAGTGGAGGTGCTGGCGTTCTCCTGTCAAATATCTGTTGCTTTATCCTAATTCCACCTCTATGTTTCCTCGCCCTTCCTTTGAGGTGCACCTCCTTCTTCCAACCTCCAAGTGGCCATCGCAACCCAGACCCTGGCATAACCTTTTTACACCTCATAGGTCCTTCACCACCTATAAGCATTCCTATTGACACATGCCATTTAGCTTTCACCAAATGTCTACCACTTTCTTCCTCCTTCATGCTCTCACTCTAGTTTTACATAGCTAGTCACACAGAAGGACAAACATTGGACCTTTTTTTTACCTGCCTTTTCTTCCTAGAAAGCCTTTTAATCTCTTCTCTTTCCATATCGGACTATAATCTACGCCCTGCTTCCCACTCTTCTATAAATACTATAGGCTCCTATAGTAGGACTTCTCTCTGTGAAAAGGTTATAAATGGGCAGTTCTCTTCCCTTTGCTCTTCAACTGTCCCCAGTTTAGGAACTAGGACTCCCTTGTAGGAACCTTTGAAGTCTTGATTTTTTTGACACATCCACTTTTTTCTACACCATCACAATCACTGAGACACCTGCTCACACACCATAGAACTAAACCCATAGGCAACCTTGACACATCAGGCAAAAGAGAAGAAAACCCACTCCAAGAAGGGGCTTTTAC